>JBBPOH010000570.1:0-12195 GCA_038091335.1 Phylloporus arenicola | reverse complement strand
CCCCACTGTACTTTCAGTCTCAATTGTTCAGTTTCCCCGTGCTATGTGAATTGCATCATGCGCTCTTAATGCTTCGTCGATGAAATAGATTTAATTTCCCCTATTGCTGGCGGTCTTAACCTGGTAGATCTGATGAACTGGATGCCGCTCCAGTAAGCATTCCGCAAGCTGTCCTTTAAGTCCGAAGGACCTGGCCCCTTGTTAGATCTTAAGCTGCATACGGCGACCGTCTGGAGTGTTCCTCACGCTGAGGGGTTGAAAGATGTCGCGCAAGTATAGGTTAACATTAATGATGTTTAGGCGCATTAATACCGAAAAGCTCGGTTAATGGAACTAGAGGAAATAATAACCTACACCAAAATTTCTTCCAATGTGTTGCCAAACGAAGCTGCTCATCCACCTGCGATAAATGAATCCAATAAAACTCTGGTCAAGGAGGCAGAGAATGCGCGAATAGGGTCAGCACGCGTGCCAAGTATGCTACGAGGTTGACGTGTTCCACCGAAAAGTGAACCGAGAGAGATATGAAAGGAATGAAGCAACAGGGGTTGTTGGAACCATCGGTCACGGTAGTTCACCAGAACTCCCGGACGCACTCCAGGACTTCGACCACAACGGAGCTCTTGTACATGAGAGCATGATCAGCACCCCTGACGACTTGGACGTCGCATCTATCCTCGCTCATCGTACGCTCCATCCATCTCACCGCGTTCTCTGCAATCTTCTCGTCTCGGTCTCCGTACCACACCCGAACCTTATGAGGGTAGTCGGTATATGAGAAGCCCCAGGGACGGTTGTCATGATTCAGGATCTGCAGTAGGTCACTGTGAGTGCCTTTTGACGCCTCAGCATGAGACGCAGCAATCAGAGCGTTTCCGAGCGCGGCCTGATATGAATTCGAGGTGGTAGTAATTACGCTGCTATATGGTGAGGAGAGAACGCTGTTTCTTGGTGACGATGGTACGCTTGGCGGGCTTGATCTGGGTACGGCCGCGCTGGACGCACTGAATGAGATTGAGCGTCGTCCAGACTGCCTCGGAAGGGGCGACTTGATAATGGACCTGTCGATACTGGATCGAGTAGAGTCCACTGGCTTTCCAAGAATAGGTACGTCCTTGGTGGATGGCGTCACTGTATGGTATACAGGGCTAGCGGGTTTACTACCCCATTCAAGGTCACCCAAGCCTAATCCAACATCAACAGAGACAGGTTGGGGGAGGCGTGGGCTGGGTAAATTTGCCTTGTCCACTTTGGACCCGTTGGCATTCGCTCTGCCCTTTAACGAGCCCATGGACCGCAGGGTCTTTAACTTCTTCCCCACGCTGGAATGATGCATCGTGTCCGCTGCCGGAGACGGTGGCTGCGATTGCGACGTAGATTTGGAAGACTTCAGTCGACCAAGAATACCCCTGGAACTCTTCCGTCTTGTCTGCTGATTCATGGAACGTGCCCCCAGCGTGCTCTGACTTCCGAATCGACCGTCAAAGTCCTTCAGGTCGTCATAATCGCTGAACAAACTGGACGCGATACTCATCCTTCTCCTCGCATCTGACTGGGACGGATAGACACTAGACCTGCTGAACGGCTCAGCTTGAGGAAATGAATCAATGTCTGTGATGTTGTCCGACTGGCTGTCGTGAGGCTTGCTTGGGGATGGTGAAGCTGTATAACCTATTCCACGGTAGGCCACAGTAGGAGGCTTTCCGAGCATCCAGGCCTGAATTTTCCATTCTGCGGCTTGCGCGGTCTTCAGAATGCCATTGGGAACATACTTCAACCACTTGTAACCGCCTACGAATTGTTCTTAGTGGCGATGTACCGTGGAGGAAATATTACATACCGCTTTCGCCACCACCAATCCATGGGGCCAGAAGGCAGAGGTCACCCCTGATCCGCTCAGGTACGCGATTTGCGAAGGACAGTGCATATGGAGCCCCAGCGGAGTGAGCCATGACGCTGCATTCATAAATTTGGAGTCGATCGAGCACTTCTTCTACAGCAGAAGCCCATTCCATAATGCCACGAGCAGATTTTGATTGGGGTACTTCAGTGCGACCAAGCCCCCATCTACCATGTTTCGGATGAGCTTCATCAATATTATGATGAAAAATAGTTTACCTATCAATGGCAATTAATCGGAGGCCGAGGCAATCAGCCATTTCATCATAAAGGCCCATTATGTGTCTTACGCAGCCCAACCCAAGAAACACAACAAGTGGAAAACCATTTGGGTCCCCCATATCAGCGAGACTCACTGTAAGAGGGTGGTCAATCGACGCATGTGGATATCGCGTGAGCTTCAGTAAAGTTGTTAATCGTGCAGACCGCAGGTATTCGGCGATCGCTTGTGATGAGGATGTTGGAGATATAGAGAACTGAACTGGGTCGAATGACTGTTGGGATCCGTACGGGGGGGCTGTTGAGGACGAATGATCTGAGGGAACACCACGAACTCCTGGTGGAAGGCTGGAGCCATCAGAGGTATTCGAAGAACAAGGAGCTAGGGGTGGAGCGCGAGGGCCATTGGAAGGTGGAGCTGTCACTCGGGAATTCTTTTGGTTGTTGTACGTCCTCCGGACTTCGTGTTCAATGCTATCCATCGAAGACCGGCTGAGAAGTTCGGCCTCTTCATCAGGTGTCAGAGGCTCCGGTTCGGACTCTTCTTCATCCGGACCTGTTAATAAACTACCATTTCCGTGACCATAGCTCGGGGTATTTACAGATGGTGGGCGCGCGCGTTCAAGGGTATGTGGAGCATGGTTGCGAATAATTTCCGATATAGATGGGATTACAGTTCGTGGGCGCTCTATGGGCTGTACGGAGTCAAGCGGTGTGTGATCGTTGAAGTCGGTAATCGAAGGTGTTATTTTATCGCTGGGAGTAGTGGGAGTGTGATCGGCTGTGATGGTAGAGGTAGACGCCTTCCGCGAGAAGCTTGGGATAAGATGATGGCGGTAACGCGGGTAGGGACGGGGAGGTTTTGTAGTTGGTATATCGTCATCGTCATCATCTGAGATGACAACCTTCTCGCGTCTTCTGCCTTTCCCTTTCCCGAGTACAATGCCGGGAGGGGGGGTCGGGAGTGGGGGTTGGTATAGATGTCCGGGAAGACCAAAACGCGAGGAGTGTGATGTGGTCCGCGAGAAAAAGTCTTCCATGGAGGCTCCAGCCATGCCATTCATACCGTCTACCAAAGCATCCAAGGTCTCTACTCCTGAGATCGGAGCAGCAACGACGACAGGAAAATTTAGGGAAGGATAACCACCAATCGAAGAGACATCGCTAGGTGTCGGGGGAGGATCTTCTAAACTTGAGGTTCCAGAAAACCTCAAGGGTGGAACATGAATGTCGTGTCGTCTTGCTTTGGCGGATGAAGGACCGGTGCGAGTCCGAGTCCGAGGGTTCCGGGGGGTAACATCACCGCAAGACATAAAGCTGGATGGGTCAGGGAACTGAACTGAGGTCGGGAAGGCAAAGGCAGAGTCTGAAACTTTCGCCCTGCCCCTGTCCTGTTCAGTGGAGCGGCGAGAGTGTTTCTTCTGAAAACGGTGCACATCCGGAGGCGACTGGGGTGGTGGGCTCGTCTGGGGGCGGGGATGAACGTCAAAGTAGCTTTTGTGAATATAAAGAGGCTTTGCGTGGGCATGAATGGTCTTTTCAAAGTCGTGTATGGACGAGGAGGAGCTTGTCCGGAGAGCACGCCCGGATCCAACGGTGGTGTCTTCGCGGTAAAACGACATCAAAAGGCCAGACGGCGGGGACGAACGTGAACGGCGTCGAGCAAGTAGACCGTCGCGTCCGTGATGACTGGCAGCCGGTAACTAGCTGCTGGAGCTGTTCGTCGCTTCGGAGTCTCGGTACAGCCACCACGTCGTCTCAGTTGGTACCTCATTTTTTCTAGTTTATCAGTTTCCATTCACCGCGCCATCGCTCATCTGGAATATCCGCTCTTTCAAAAGGTACACTCTATGGGTTGGTCTTCCACGGCCTACTCTGTTCGGTCCAACTACGCCGAGAGAACGATAGTGATGAGCTCAGAGGCTGATTCTGCGCAGGGCATTTCATGTACGCAATACATTTCGGAGAGGAGCGCCAGACGGGCAGGTGAAGTGGGTGGACAGCCCGAGCGTCCCCCTTCGCACACAGATCATACACGGCCATGGTCTCGCCAGACGTTCCTGGAAGCGTCTGCTTTCGGGCGCTTCCTAAAATGGAACGTCGGGTTTCGAGACTATCGCACAGCCTACTCGGTGGACATTGCCGTAGTGTTTCAACCCGTCGGAACAATCACAAGGGGTATTGATTCTGTGAGAGGTCACTCATATTTGTTCAACTAGACAATGTAAGACTAGTCTTTCATTAAATAGTCAGTCAATTGAGTACCCCTTGTATTCTGCATTGTATCAGCTCATGCCGCACCAAAGGCAATGTGTCGGGCTGTGGACCTATAACATGACCCTCCACCGACACAAACGCACCATCCATGAGTACCACTCGCCGAGGCAGGGGGAGGACCATGGGCACAAAACGACAAATTGAATGAGCCGAGCAAACAAATAAACGTCATCGTCTGAAGACTGAACAGGTCGACGACATACCCGCCGGCATGTGTGGCCTATCCCGCCACCCCGGATGGCCACGTGGCTCGGTAATTGAGTAGTTATTACTTTGTCATCGGTATTACATCATGCATGTGCTTCAGTATACCTTTCATTTGTACATCAAGCCCGCCGTTCAAATAGGCTCCCAGCTTGCACTCTCGGAAACCTGCCACCCGCCTCTTTCTGACGTCCTGTTATGACCGCTGTACTTGAGTCATCTCAACCGCAGCACCACTTGCCCATACACTTACGCCGCCCCAGGACATGGGCACAGACTCTCAACGGGTTGATGTTCTTGTTCTCATTTATCCCAGGATGCTTCATGATTCATGGTTTCCAACTCTTATTTATTCTGCCACTGAAGCTCGTACCGGGCCCAATTGCAAGGAAATTGTATGACGAGGGAATCAGGTATACCAAGGGTGCCTTTGCCACGTTGCTCAGTGCGTTGTTCTCTGGCTTCGCACTCGCTATGCGGGATAAGTCTTGACTTGCAGATCTGATGAACCAATGGTTCGCTCCAACAAAGTTGTCCATCACGTTCGAGGCCGATGGCGAAGGGAAGTTCACGGCAGAGGAGATTCGGAGTGTCGTGGAACGTAACGTGTCGGGCAAAGTTGTAGCCTTGCGTTTGCCTTCCAAGTGTGTTGTCGTTTCAAACCACCAGGTGCGTTTTCCATGTGTTTCTGACACGTGTCTCGTCTGATCCACGTGTGAAAGGTCTACTCAGATTGGTGGTATGTCTGGTGCTTGACATACTTTGCGCGCACGCACAAGGACGTCTTCATTGTTTTGAAGAAGAGTCTTAAATGGATACCTGTCATTGGACCAGTACGAGAGGCCTTCTGCCAGATGGCTCGCTACTAAATTGAAACCAGGGCATGCTAATGTATAGGTTTATATTCCTCGCCCGCTCATGGGCAACCGACAAGTTCGCACTGGCGAGGCAACTCTCGAAACTTGGGGAAAAGGCACAGGAGGAAGACAAATCATTCACTCTCATCCTGTTTCCCGAAGGGACTCTTGTGAGCAAAGACACGCGACCCCTTAGCAACAAGTATGCAGCGAAGATAGGTGTCGTATGTCAATGTACTATCGGCTTTTGCTGAAGCTAATTGTTGGATTGTAGCCGGACCTTTGCAATGTACTCCTTCCCCGCTCAACGGGACTCCATTATAGCCTTCGATCACTCGCCCCTCGATTACCCACGCTCAAATTGCTCGATATAACAGTGGTTTACCCAGGTGAGTGCAATATGCAGCCTCAAGAGATGAGGAGTTCATCAAATTCTCTGTAAGGTATTCCTCTCAAGGGTTATGGGCAGTCTTACTACACTCTGCGGTCAATATTCTGTGATCGCGTACCCCCGCCAGTCGTCCATATGCACCTGCGAATATTTGATGTCGCAGAAACCGTTCCCATAGGAGACATCTCAAAATCAGAGGGGGCTGAGCTCGATATCTCTGAATGCGACAAGGTCACTTTTGACTTATGGCTTCGGAAACTATGGACAGAGAAGGATAATTATATCAACAAGTTTTTTGAGGCGGGCATGGCGCCCAGCAAGCAGACACCAGTGGAGATCCCCTTAGAGTTGCGGAGAAGGTCAGAAATTGCCGATGCCTATTGTTTCTTTGCTCCATTTCTCGTGACATACTACTGGGGAAAGAGGTTGACGGACTTGATAATATTGTAGCTGGATGTTGTACTATTTATGTATGGGTTAGATAATTTCTTGTCATCAAGACTTTGGGGCACTCTGCAGTTGTTGGCGCTGAATCTGGCCGACCAAGTACTCGCTGGTGTCTATGAAGCGTTCTATACAATTCACGATGCAAGCTTCTTCGCCGCGAGCGAAACGACTTCCCGGTGTCCCGGTGATGCATCTGCCAAAGGGATGAGTTGCGAAAAAAATGAGCCGGGAAGAAGTGCTTCAACTTGTCCCAACACATGCTTGTGAAGGCGAGGAGCTGGCTGTGGGCTTGAGCCTGTCTTTGGCCTTGCACGAGGACAGACTGTATTTCCTTCTGAAAAAGACATGAGCAGAAGCGCAAGTAACGCAAGGTAAGGCTACCTTGGATGCATCGTCGAAACCAAGACCTTCCATCGCGCTGAGTGCCTCGTTTGCGTTCTTGGAGTCCATTGGTCAAGTTGAAGAGCTGCAACCGTGAGCAAAAGCCTTCAATTACGTGATATGACAAGTTCGCCGTCGTTGGCACCAGCGACAGGATCGTTGTCCGTGTCGCCGAGCAGCGTGTCCAACACCAGCCATGTTCCGTGGATAGTCCGCCAGCGGGACCGCTCGACGGCGCTAATGACTAGACTCGTGCGAACTGCGCAAGGGTAGTAACAGGGCCTTCACCGCCTCGTGGTCTCTCATGACATCTACCACCGAGTCTTCTGGCTTGCCGCACGACTCCGCCCCACTGTATGTACCAACTCCAGCTGTCCACTCCACCTGCTCATCAGCTTTCTCTCGCAGCGTGGGGTATCTCAGTCGTAAGGCGCTCCCGATCAAGCGCAACGATGCTGAGCCACTCACCCGAGAGGATGTCCAGTTCGATCTCCTCCACCACATCTTCTCGGACTCCAATGCCGTCTTCACCAGCCAAATTCCGGGCCCCTTTTCCAAGGTCAACTTCCACGATCTCTACGTAAATGCCTTGTACCACTCCAGCAAGTGCTCCAAGGTGCTCAAGGATAAGATGGTCGAGACCCCGGCCTTTGCAGTCGAATTAGCAAAGATCTCCTTATTAACAAACGTGGGACGCATCAATACAACAATGGCGTGTATGCATTGGTGCTACCGGCCGTGTATGATTATTTGATTGTCCTGATCAAGCTTCTAGTCTTTCCAGAGATGAAAACTGCTCTCAGGACCTACCACCCTGTCCCGTCTCTACAAAAGACAGACGGTAATGCTCAAGATGCGCCACGCATCAAAAACTGTTTAAAGGCAGCCCTCCTTCCGTCAGAGCTCAAGTCGATGCCACCCTCCACCCCGGAAGAGATTCTTGAGAAAAGTGTGCGTGTACTCGCTCTCCCTTTTCTTTTACTATTCACAACGATTCGTTCAGAGCGTGCGCCAACTTCCTCCAACAAGCGTTGTCAACTTGATTTTTGTTCTTGCAAATCATGCTACTGTAAGTCTCGTCTAGCATGTCGAGCCATAAACCTTGCTCATTCATGAAGCCTCTCGCTGCAACCCATTTTGATTCACCGTTGAACTTCCTCGATCTCTTTCTGCCTATAGACATCTCTTCTGCCGACCGAGCGAGGGCTTTTCTTTGGCTAATATTCCATTATCTAGAAGGCCCAGATCGACCAAATCCTTACGACGACGACTACTCACGTCAGAATCCCGGAAAAGTCCCGCGGCTAAGACGGTTGACAGATGCCGAGTCGGCCGCAGAGAATGTAGACACAGCCGAAGAAATTGAGTGGGGACAATCTATGTCTTCGCGACGCAACGTCTTCTTGCAGCGCCTGGTGAATTCCCTTGAAGACGAAAAGAGGGCCAAAAATGCGGTCCCATCGTCGTCGCAGCGAGGTGCTGTATTATCAGTACCTGTGAATGACTTATTGACTGTAGGCAGTGCCTGAATCTAGTTCACAACGTTCCCGTCCGTCAGGACAATCCTTTGGGGGCGTTCGCGAGAAGCCCTATATTCACTACCTGCCACCCCGACAGCCCGCACCCCTTACACATACTACAGGTTAGTCAAGCATTTTTAGCTTTAATCACAATTCAAAGGTTGCTACAGGCAGACCTTCTGGTAGCAGCGCGCGTAGACCACAGCGAACCATGCTTAAACGTGAGTCCTATCATCTCCGTATGCTGTTATCAATGACTAAATGTCATTATCTATGAACAGATGCCTGGCATGTTGTAACATCGACAGATCCACTAGCCGATTCGGATGAAGAATTGAAGGATGAGTACGTTAGGAACGACTACAGTGAGTTTCTTGAATCAGTCCATCTAGACTAAGCCATGGTTTGACGATGATTACAGACCAGCGTATCGCCGTTATTACTCGGCTTCGCGGGAAAGCACCAACCCCACCGCCAGAAAGCACTGCTCCACCTAACAATCTCTTGGATCCTCGGGAACATCGATGGCGAACTGTGCATTCATGGAAGTGATGCCCCTCACCCACACACGTCGCTTGTCGGGAATGCAACACTCACTTGTGAATTACTCATTGTCCATGTTTCGCATTTGGCTAGGACTCCGGCAGGCATGTTTGAGTAGTTGAATCAATAAATGATCTCTCCTTTGCGCTAAGCTACCTGGGACGAGCTCGTTTCTGTCTCCCTTGCTGCATGTACCCAGATTATCTTGAATCTTGATACCACTGCAATTGAGAAACAGGCTCGTGGGGCACAGCCGTGATTTCAGGGGCCCACCTTTGAATTAGCGATCAGAAAATTGAACCGAATGTCAGGTGGCTATTGCTGCCAATACTTGCAGATCGGGCGTTCACAGCATTTGCGACACGCTGTGGCACGCCGCACAACCCTTCCCAAACCATCGTGACGTGCATGGAGAATTCCATCGACATCAGGGTACGGCTTTCATAACATACGTTGCTAAACTAAACCCTACATCATGGACGCAAAGGAGCGTCTAGATAAAGCTAATGAACTCAAACTCGAAGGAAATGATTTATTCAAAGCAAGCCAGTGGACACAAGCCCTAGTGTCATATAGAACAGCGCTTAACCAGTTGCCTCCACGAAAGCAGCTGGCTGTGCCTGATCCTGATGAACCCGATGTTGATGTCCCCCAGCAACCATCAGCTGGAGATAGCCGGGTTGCTGCAACAGACATTCCGGATGCGCTTGACGTGGAGTGCGGAAAAGCACGGGCAATCCTACATGCTAATATCGGTGCATGTCTCGCGAAACTGGTGAGTGGACCGCCCTCTAGACTGAACTGATCTTACCCACGCGAATGGACAGGAAGATTACAAAGGAGTGGTGGATGCGTGTTCTCAAGGCGAGTCCACGAGCATGGCGTAGCTATGCACACTGAGCAATGGATTACAGCACTCAGTGATGACCCACACTATGTCAAAGCACTTCAACGAAGGGCAGCATCGAACGAGAAGATTGGTACATGGTCTGCTATCAGCAGCGCTCAAGAAGGTCTGGTTCATGGGTAAATGTGTGAGCTGGCAATCCATGCTGATGCAACGGACAGATTACAAGCTGTTACTAGAGCTACTTCCCGCTGGCTCGGCAGAATTGATACAGACGAGGAAGGCTCTTCAGTCTTTAGAACCTCGTGCACAGGCAGCCCAAGAAAAAGAGACAGCTGAAATGATGGATAAATTGAAAGGTCTCGGGAACACCATACTTGGTACGCCTCCATTTTCTGAGATCAATAAATCCAAGACACTGGTTCATTAACTAGGCAAATTCGGACTTTCTACTGACAATTTCAAGTTCGAACCAAATGGTCAAGGTGGTTATTCAATGAACTTTGGATGATGACAACAGACGCTGTTTGCACCACCCGTGTCGCAATGGTATATTACGCGTTACGATAGTCATGGTCTTTCTTGGCCATGGTTTCCGTCAATGTATGTGCCTTGATGAGTGAAGACTTGGAATCTATTAAAAGGAAACACCTGGGAAGAGGAGGGGAATATTCGCGAGTGTTGAACGATTCAGAAAGGCTACATACCTTTGCAATAATTCTACCTCTGATTAATCCCATGGAGACAGGACCATAATCTCTTGAGTCGATTGAACATGCCAAGTTATCCCCCGCTATCCAGACATGACCTTTTGGAACAATAACGTGTTCCGTCGAGGGAGCCTTCAAACCTGTTGGATCAACACAGACAACGTCTCCAGGGAGGCCAATGATTCTTTTACAAATGATCCTGCTCGGTTTCACGGGTGATTTGAGAGAAACTAGTTCTCCCCGAGTCAAGTTGTATGGCGCAAGACGATGGGACAAGATGCTCTCAATTACAATCTCGCCAGACGTCTCAAAGGTAGGGAGCATGGATGGACCATCCGTCTGGCTATTGTCAACAGCTGACAAGGGTTGGAGTGTGATCGACATACCAAGCAGGGACTTCCGATATTTTCTTTGAAGAGATGTAGGAAACAGGCAATATTGACAGCCTATATGGCTGTATGGTCAGTCGTGACTAGCGTGTCATTAAACAAACGGACATGGATACACCCTAGTGCAAAATTCTTCAGCAACTTGATTCGGACAGCATTGGACAGACACCCAGGATGGGTCATTACATGCCACGCCAAACGGAGACGACGGTCCTTTCGACGATGAGACGCTTATATAATTTGTGGGACAGTTGCAGGGTTTCGATGAAGCACTTATGGTATCTCGGGCGGTGACGAGGAGTTGATGACGGGATCAATGTCGTATCACGCTCAGCCATGCAGCTGCACGAGTCTTTCTTTGCTGTTTGTTTGGCGATGACCCTAGCAAAGCTTCTGCCGTTGACTCGCTTCTCTCTCCATCCAAGTCGTCCATCATGTCGCTGCTTAACATGTCCACGTCCAAGATGACTCGTATCGCCTACGCAGGTGCAGCTAAACTCAGAGAAGAGATGTCCCGCCCAGGCGGCGAGCCAGATAAGTTGGACTATAGTATCACGGCAGGTTGTTTTCATTGCAATGCACCCATTTCACAATATCTGGGGAATAAGGTATTGGATCTTTTGAGTGGTGCATTCTTCACTAATTCGTGGTTGAACAGCCTTTGGTTTGTTCAGCTTGCAAGTCTGCCGTTTACTGCTCCAAAAAGGTATGTTCATTGCTTAGAAGTTGGAGTCTTTGAGAGCAACTATTAAATATTGCAGTGTCAAATCGCAAATTGGAAAAACGGAAGACCTGGAATGGACGGCCACAAGGTGCTCTGCGAGAGAAACAAGGTGGGCAGGGAATCATATCAGATGAAGTAGGAACCTATCAGATACACCTTGTAGCGTCATATGCTGAGAGTACCGCAAGTGCGAGCTATCCTCAAGCTATTTCCTTGGGGGAAACTGGAATCGGATGGCACCTTCGCCGAACTCCTCATACGTGCTTACTATGATGTTTTGGGAGCCAATGGCTATGGCTACTGGAGCGAAGCTGGTGGTAGTGCTCCGCATCAAAATCAACCA
The DNA here is from genome assembly GCA_038091335.1 of Phylloporus arenicola. NCBI lineage: Eukaryota > Fungi > Basidiomycota > Agaricomycetes > Boletales > Boletaceae > Phylloporus > Phylloporus arenicola. The sequence goes on along the minus strand of JBBPOH010000570.1, from coordinate 444 downwards.
AACGTCATGGGTAACCACGATAATCCTTACATCGTTGACCCGGCCAAAGGCTATCAAGACGGGTATCTCCTTCTTCTTGATCGGCATCCTGATGAAAAGGCAGGATGGAAACTGGAAGACAAATTAATTCCTAAGCTGCACTTCGAACCCGGACGCGAACCGTTGATCAGTTCCTCGGCCACCGTGATTGACTGGAAGTCGTGGTACCAGTGGCGCTCCTTGCCATTGGAATCTCCCGCCGCACTCCTCATGCATTACCCCCTTACCGTATACCATCTGTTAGTCAATGTCTTGAACGTCGCAAGTCCAAGCCGTGGATCCCCGGATAACCGACAGACGCTTTACATCCACTATCTGGGAGCGGAAGTTGAGCTCAACATGCTCCCTCTGTAAGTATCGATACTTTCGAGTCTTTACCGGATCTCACGCTGTACTTGCAGTTTT
>JBBPOH010000569.1:0-12212 GCA_038091335.1 Phylloporus arenicola | reverse complement strand
TATGCAGATTCATGAATGTGCAGTGCAAAACGACGTCAACAGGGTGGCCGTCTTCAGGGCCTGCAACTCCTGGTGTGCTGTTGTTTCCCTTGTTCAAGAAAAGTTGTTCAAACACCCGCGTGCGCAAAGAATGAACCGAGATATCAAAAGCCGTCGAAGGAGAGGGGGTGCCTTTCTCCAAGGACACGAACTTGGACAATTGGCGAGTGAGAATCACATCCAAAATCAATTCTGCGCTGAGGTCCTGCTCCAAAGTTGAGTTGAATGTCAATCAAAGACAACGGTCACGTTACATGTCGTTCACCCTCATCCTTGAGGCGAGATGCGAGAACAAGCAGAAGCGGAGTGACAAGAACCTCGATACCCTGGTTGCACTGAATGCGAACCAGAGAAGTTGAATCAACGTTGAGAATTTCCGCCTTGCGAGAATTGACCGAAGACGGCGGTCTTGCGACGTTCCGGGGCCTATGGAGACTAGCTGTTGGCGGGTCCTAACATATAATGTAATCAACGCGCTAGCCCCTCGAAAGACCGTACGTACTCTCAGCTTCACGAAAGGTGAGCCTTCTCGGCTTGATATGTCAACCAACATGCACTCCCTATAACGCGTCGTGAGGCGTTCGTAGTGACGCAGGAGTATTCTCCTGATGTCATCTATCAGGAGTGTCAGCAAACTCCAATTTATCAGGATACTACCCACCAGGGTTCGTGGACCACTCGCTCTCCCACGATCCGCTGTCTGTTAAATCGGCGTCATCCGACTCGTCCGAAATGGATGGTTCAGAGTCATCTACATAATCTGTTGCCGTCGGTGCGAATATGCGACTTCGTGCCAAACGTGCATCCCTTTCCACTTCGGATACATTTTCTCCGTCTGATTCAGACAGGTGGGAGAGCTGAGACCAACGAAGGGGTGTGCTAGGTTGTTGCTGCTGAACATTGGCATTTTGTACGCGGCTAAACTGTGGGAGGATCAGTGGCGGAAGATAAAGATCATTCCGATGGACGCGGTGAGATGGTCGTCGTCGTCCGCTGCGATCTGCAACGTGCGGCTTGCTCCCAAAGTTGGTTCGAGCCTCCATGAGCTGACTCAGCAAGAACTGGCCTCTCTGCGTCAAGACGTCTTGTGTATGCAAAAATGTGCTCTGAGGATTGTGGCTTGTCTTTGGGCAAGTGAACGAGTCCAGTGCGATGTCAAAGTCCAAAGCGGCAGCTTCAGACCATGACTTCCTGGATGTGTTCGAAGTGACCAAGCCTTTTACAGCAACCAGAGGCAGCCTCAGACTGAGTAACCTGCCGCACAGTTGACCCTGCAGGTCGTTCGTATGCAGCACGAGTCCTTGTGGCACGTCCAAATCAATAGCAGCTGCTCCAGCGATGCAAGTGGAATTCAAAGCCTTCAGGGAAAACTTCAAATAGGTCACTGAAATAATCATCAGAAAAGTCTCATCGACAAAATCCCTTCTCACAATCTGGATCAAGAGGGACACTGAACTCATTTGCAGGAGCATTCACGACGTCTGTGAAATGTTCTTGAAACACGTCAACGACCGCGAGTAGAACACGACATTCGAGCGGCGTGGCAAAGATCTTGACCTGTCCTAGCGCAATCTCCCAGAAACACACGTACGTGCGTGTGCGTGGTGGCGGTCCGAAAAGTCTGTTGGCAGTGATTTCGATGCCTGGACAAATTGGCTTACATCTCCAGATATTCCAGTGATCACGTACCATCGATAACAAGCATTTCCTTCAAGTGTCGCCTTTTATTGCGGAAAAATTCGTCCTCCAGACATGTCTCCATGATACGTCCTTTGATCTCGCCAATATTGAGTGCCATCTCTATAACGATATGATATTTCCATCTGCGAATACCGTAGTTGCCACTTACCCATAAAATAATCGTGCAACCGAAGATTGTGTTGGAGTTCAGGAAAAGAAAGAAACAACGAGGTGCCAATGTCTTTTGCGGTCGCCATACTCGAGTACCTCTCAAAGCCAGGTAAGCTGGCAGGGAGTAAGAAAGATCCACGTTGAACGTTTGAAGTCAATTCAACTTGAAGCATATTCGTCTGTACCTCTTTTTAAGAAAACAGCTCTCTGCCTGTGGTGCATACTCACCTTTCCTGGACGCCACTTCTTCTCAATAGGATCACCTATTTCACCCCTGCGCCGTTTCTCAAGATACTCCGTCAGTGTAGAAAAGTGGGTAAAGGCACCAAAGTAATTGTCACGTAATACCATAAAGTATCTGATCGCCCAGCCCAGGGTTTTGATGGCGACATCACTGGCCTGTTCCAAAATTTGTGGAGGTAAGAGTGATTGCAGACAAGTGACATACCGAAATGGCAACTTTAAGTTGCTCGATATTATCTGGGTGGACTTCCGCCCAGTAATGATAAGTACCATCAATACGGAATTTGCCTGCCTGTAGAATGTGACAATCCTTGCCCTGGCCGTAGAGGGACTGGGTATTCCACTTGGGCAAGCACATGGAGACGGAGAGCTCTGGTGCATCGACCGCGAAAGCGATGGTCGTGGCTTCTGGGAGATAGGCGTTCGACGGAATTGTCGCAACTGCCCGAAGCCGGGGAGACTGCAAGTTGACCATAGCTTACAATGCGTCATTACGAGAATGGTCAGCAGAAAAGCAATGCACGCACTGTTCTCATCCTTGATCAAGGGCTTGTCAATGATGTTCTGATCGTTGGCATACAGGTTTATATGAGAATGATGCAGATAAAGTTCTAGTGAATAGATAGTTGGCACAAAATGGTGCCATTCTGTGGGTTCACCGCTAGCCCAGTCGCGAGAAAGGTCAGTGATCATGTTGATATGATCCCTTAAAAGGAAGATGACTGGCTGCCGCAGGGAGATGGAGAATGACCATTGACGTTCCGCATTCCATTTGAGGGGAGCAGGAAGTGCTGCAGAAACCTATGCAAGGTCAAGCTAAATCCTACAGCATGTGCGGCAGACCAACTTACTCGACAAGATTCCGCGCTGATAACTTTGATGTCATTCAGACTCGATGTGACCTCGATGGTGTCAAGATGCACTTCTAACCGAGACTCATATCCGTCCGGCCCTATGACCATGGGAATAAGAAAGCTGACTGAAGAACTGTCCCCAGCAGCTACGTGAAGGGAAGCGTGTTCCCGTATCCGCGATTTCGGGATATCTGCATGTCTGTCCCATTGCCAATTCTTTGATGCCTCGCGAAATGGTATGTTTAAAGTGGTTGATTCGCGCAATTCAATGAAGATCTTCAGTGCGGTCCATGCCCGTTTATCCCCAGGCTTAAGGTGCTGTGATACATCCATGTCATGAAAGGCAGGAGGGAAAAAAGTTCGTTGGAGGTGAGCCCTGAGACACATTGTGAGGTCGCGTAACATGCAAACCACGAGAATCTCACCGCTGTCGATCTGCCCATGGGCCGTACCGCAACACGCCGTTGCGAATAACCAGGTCGATTCCCCATTCAGGGGGCAAATCACCATTGCCAATGTCATACGACTCCAACCCCATTCCCTTTGGTCCGTCAAGATCAACGGGAACCTCGCCCACGATGTCCGCGTAATACGAGAGTTCCAGCATTGGAGCCTCTACAATTCGTCGCTCGATTGCATACTCGAGTTTTGTGAAGTCACCACCAACGAAGTTGCTTTCATCCAAACTCTTCCTGCCAGGCACATTTGTTTTTTCCTTGAAACCGCTGGATGCGATATGGTTTGGATAAAACAACGCCGAGTAGAGCCTGATTCCCCTCCACATCTTCAAGAACACGCCGAATGATAAATAATTGAGTGGGATGCGGTCGGCATAACTACAGATTGTCAGACGACCGCACAAGAACTAGACATTGGGTGCTGACATAGATTTTTCCGCCTGCGCGCGAATCGCATGGCCCATGCTGGCCATAGGTCCCAGGTAGTGTTCGTTTTCTACAAGCTGGATGAGGGCATTCTGGAACCTAAAGTTCAAGAGTTGCTTGTAAAGGTCACATTTGGATCTTGACTAGATCGCATATCAGCGAAGCATACAATACAAAGGTGACTAGTAGCATACCCGTACGATCCCAAACGTACCGTCTGCCCTATGGCATTCGGCGACCATGAGGCTCGGCGTTGATGAATTGCCGCATAGAATGGCCAAGCTAGATATCTCAATGGATAATGGTAACAGGTCCTTGGGATCGAGGTATGGCATTTGACGCTTAATCCAATTAATAATAATATGAATAATGGGCGGCGGCTTGATGCCGGCCAATCCAGATGGAGGATATAGGCCTGACGGAATTGATTAGGAGACAGTCACCAACGGGAATGTGTACTTGCCCCCCAATCCTGAAGTACGGGAAAAGTGGCGCGGAGCTTCAGGTTGTTCGGGGACGGACGGTGCATTGGCCCGCATCTGAGAAAGTATATGATCGTACGCTGCAGTTCTGTTGTACAGAAACCACTCGAATCCGTGGATAGAAACCTTGATGCGGCATGGGGGGAGCACATGTGTCTGGTGAACTGCCAAGGCGTTCGTCAACTAATTCTGGCCGAGGATACTAAACGGGATGGTCGCACATTCCTCTGCACCAACATGCGCACGATTCAGGTCATCCCCAGACGCTGGCACGCGCAACCAGTATCTCCAGGAAACCTGCGCTTTGACAATCTTGATGGTCTGGTTACTAGAGTGGTAGAGCACATCTTTGAGAAGGATCCTGCCAGCGAGTACCGAAAAGTGAATAGAGCCTGAGACATTACATGGGTTTGTGTCGGAAAGGCTGTTCAAGCACGAAGTACCCACCAATTTGAATCCATATGCTGGATTCACCCTTATTCCAGTACCTGATTCTCAGGAATAGCCCAATGGCAGCCGCGACGAGGCGGTTGAAGTAGAAAAGGTAGAAGACCGAGGCTATGAGCACGCAGATACAGGCAACCAAGAGATATGCCCTCAGCATTGGTAGTGGGAAGGAGTTCAGTGCCACTTGAAGAGTGACGTACTGCGCGAACGCGTGCACTGTTAGCTCGGCTTACTCCACACCATCATGCAGTCTGCGCCAAAGTCACCGAGCCCGTTGAAACGCTTTGCTCTACACACCACTACAACTTGCTCGTCGGAAGCAACAGCCTACGGAAAGTGCATCGTAGCGACATACACTGATGTTCGCAAAGATTGCTGCAAACAAGAGTTTGAGAAATTCGGGCAGTGTTTGCGAAAAGCGGTAGGTCTTGAGAAGGAACGACGTGTCTGGCCACTCACACAACGTAGATGAAGCGCAACTGGTAACGAGCCCTCTCTACGGTCATGTCGTTGCAGGGACCGAGCGTGGAGATTACAGTAGCTATACGAATTCTACTCGGTGGACATACCCCCCGGTATTCTCCTCACGTCTTCTGCGCCTGGATTGTCGACAGCTTCTGTCGGGTCGAACTGATCCGACACTCGGCGTCTCGCCTCTTCCCGCCGCCTTACAACATCCCTCCAGTGTATGGCAAGAGGCGTCGGGGTGGTATTTGGCAGAGGGAGGGAGGTCAAGTCTGTGCGCGACACGAGCGGCATGGGGTTTCGCAGATGGTTCATGAGATGCCGGAAGCGGAGGTCTATGATCAATGTGGGTGTATGATGGTGTGAATATTTTCGATCGTCGTCGTCGTCATCGTGGTCTACTTCCAGGGCAGGTGTCGGAGACGGCGACAAGGCAGGCGAGGATGGGATAGCACTGGAGTCGGGGTCGGACATGGTGGACGAGCGTAGCGAGATCTCGAATGAGACGGTGGTGAGGAGCATCTGCAGACAGAGGATGAGGGTATCGAGCAATACAAGGTGCAGCTTGGATGGGAGATGTCCTGTGCAGATGTGAGCAGTGTCTGCTGCGGTCGAACAGAACACAAACCCATCCCGACAAAGTCAAGAATGACGGCGCGGCTCTCTGTTGCGCCGTCTCGGACATGAGACCAGAAACTCGGCGCATTGGAGAGACAGAGGAGGAGGAACCAGACACGCAAGGACAGCTTGGGATCGAGCTCGCGCGGCTTGTAGAAGATGAACTGGCTGGCGACTCTACACAGCAGGGGTAGCAATGTGGGTGATAGGAAGAAGGAGAGCGTGTAGAGCTGGAATATGAGGTTGTCGAGCTAGTTCATTCCCGCAGTAAGCACATCTAGAAAGGTAGTAAATGAGCCGAGACACTAACAGAGTCGATAATGTGTTGTCGTTGAACGTCATGGCGCCTGTGCATGACATCTAGTCCGTCCCCGTCGTCGTTGCGTCGACGAGAAACCTGAGCTAGGCTGTTTGGCTCTGTTGCCTACAATTACTACTACTAGCAATAATTACTAGTCCATCTAATAAATAAAAGCGTCCTATATTCGTGGGGAATATTTTGGGGGAGGTGGTGTAGTGAATACAGCCTGCATGTAAGCAGCGTGGTCCATCACAGCAGCGTGGGCATTCGTCGACAGATCCGATGTATACACAGAATGCCGCTCGTCTGTGCTCCCTGGAGATAATCGTTCCATACCATTAGCACCAGCGAGCGGACCAGAGGGCCCGTAGGGATCGGGCAGCCTATCCTGCTGAACAGCGACTTCCTGCGGCTGGCTGGACGCTTTTGTCGCGGTGGTTGATATAGATGGGCGGGGTGGTAATGCGCGGATGCGACGGCCAGGCGGGCTATCCAACGAGGGAAGAGATGGTGGCGGTGGTGGCGGTGGGCTAAAAGGCATATCACGATCGTGCGTCGACACGGGGATATAGTCTGTCGGTCGGATATCCATAACAGTATACTCAAAGCCCAGTGGATCACCAGAGCTTTGCTGCGAATGGAGCAACTCGATATTATCACTCGCTTGGCGAGTGTGTCTAGAGTTCAGCGAGTCGGGCTTGCCGGAGAGGGCATGGAAAAAGCCCAAGCGCCGAGAACGGTCGTCTCGCTTCTGCATCCGAAGGCGATACACATATCGGATGGTGATCAGTACCCCATCTTGATATTAATCAAAAGTCAGCAAGTGCAGAACCAGTAGGACGAGGGGACGAACATAGCTCTAGGAGTAGCAGTGCTGCAACGATTGCTATGAACACGTATGTCGAAACACTCATGAGGCGAGCGCAACTCGACTCTATAGAAGTGTCCACAAACACTTCTGAACAAGAATCGACAAGCTGCTGGCGATTACTTTTGCGCACGATTACGAGGAAGTATATGCCGACGATGACATTGAGGACAAAATGGAAGCAGAGGAAATAGGCGTAAATCATGACGAACAGCTGTTTCCGTGCGACAACGCCGATAAAGCTGCCAAACGGAGCAGGCTAAGCACTTGTGCATGTGGGGTTTGCTGGACAGACGCACCCGACCGTAGATGCAAAAAACAAGAGGCTTTCGACGATCCCCGTCAGGATGAAAGCCACGCGTTCCTCTGCGGAGAGCGAGTAGGAATCTGGAGCATATGAGTACGATTGAAAGCGGTGTAAGGAGAGAGAACGTACGTGAAACCTCAAACCAGATGATGACTGATATAGCCCCGGAAAGAAGGAAAGTGAGTACAGACATGAGTACAAATCCAGCGCGGACTGGTATACAGAAGCAGAACGAGTTGGAACGGAACAGCCAGGTCTTGAGGTTGGTAAACATTGCGGAAAACATGGAAAACATGGCAGAACTGAGCCCGCAATGCTGCAATAAGGGCTGCAGGGTCTCTATGGCGATGCCCCCCTCATCGCCGCACACGACGTCGGCGCTCAGCCTGAGATCAAGTGGACCGGAGTTTCAACACATCGCACCGCCAACAACAATGGATGATGCCATGGACGTCGACGAGCATCCACCGCGCGTGCCACAGCGTCCAGCAAGTCCACCGCCCCGCCGTGCCCAGTCAGAGCCATTCCATGCGCCAGACTTCGCCGTCGGTTATGTCTTTTCCTCAGACATGCTCCTCCACGTCTCCAACCACGGCCATCCAGAACAGCCTGGCCGTATCACAAAGATATACGACACCCTTCGAGGCGCCAATTTGGTCTCAAAAATGAGACAGATCCCGATTCGTTCTGTACTCCGCAACGAGGCACTCCTCGTACACACTCAGGAACACTGGGACAAGGTCCTCGCAATCCAATGTGAGTGCTCGGAATGCACTCAGTATCCTTTCTTCACGAAACACCGAGACTTATGACGCGCGTCTCAGCGATGACCGCACAAGACATCACTGATTCGGAAAGTTACTACGAATCCTTGTCCCTCTTTGTCATGAACGGCACCACCCGCGCCGCCAAACTGAGCTGCGGTGGTGTCATTGAGTCCTGTCTGAAAGTGGCTCAAGGTCATCTCAACAAGGCTCTTGCTATCGTACGCCCCCCTGGCCATCACGCCGAGCCTGATGAGCACATGGGTTTTTGCTTCTTTAACAACGTTGCCGTCGCAGCAAAAGTGGTTCAATTATGTACACCAATCAAGCGTATATTGATACTGGACTGGTAGGTCAATCAGTTGTATGCCATACATGATTCTCTTTGACACTCTGTTCCAGGGATGTGCACCATGGTAAATACCTTGGCCGCTCTCCACGTTAAACAACTCACTTTGGCAAGGAAATGGTACCCAGCGTGCCTTTAACGACGATCCGAGCGTGTTGTACATCTCCATACACCGCTATGAGCGGGGCCAGTTTTATCCTTGTGGTCCTTTTGGCGGTTTGGAGTCCTGTGGGGAAGGTCCAGGTCTTGGCTAGTATGTCCTTGCAATTACACCCAAGAATATTCCTGACAGACACTAGTTCTGTCAACGTTCCGTGGCCCACACATGGGATGACGGACGCTGATTATATCCATGCTTTTCAGCAAATTGTAATGCCAATCGGGTTGGAGTTTGCGCCCGAACTCGTTATTGGTGTGTTCGGGAAATCACTCCCCCCTCGGCACATTGGTTAACCCATTCTTTCAGTCTCAGCTGGTTTTGATGCAGCAGATGGTGACGATTTAGGCGAATGCCATGTAACACCCACTGGGTACGCACACATGACTCATATGCTAGCAAGTTTGGCTGGCGGTAAAATGGTTGTCGCTCTAGAGGTGCGCTACCGACATGGATTTCCGTGTGCTGTCCTGACGGTATGCCTTTCTCAAGGGTGGCTATAACCTTGAATCTATATCAAATTCCTCACTTGCGGTCACCCGCGTTTTGCTTGGGGATGCTCCTCCAGAACTACCTCCAATGATGGCTTCCGAAGCTGGTACAGAAACCGTGTGGCAGGTGGCACTCGAACAAAGTAAGTACTGGAAGAGCATCAATCCAAAGGCTTGTGAACCTCGTGAAGGTACATATATTGTATTCCTTATAATCATGCCATATACTCAACCTCCGCAGAACTGGACGAGATTACTTTTTCGATCCCGGAGATTCTCAAGGGACACAGACAACATTATTTATATTCGCAGCATCGAATGTTACAAATGCCATTGATGCCTGCCTACGAAGAACGATACGGTTCACAGGTGATGTGCACGTGAGTACTCTTCTGGAAATCTGCTCGTATTTTGCGTGATGACGTTTTTTGAAGTGACGACTTGCTCGACAACAGGACGGTTGTCATGTTCGTTCATGAGTTGTTCGTACACTTTTTTACGCTTTTTTGCGCCTCGCTAAGTCTGATTGTTAGTGGAAATCTTCGTGTAGAATTGGACGGTCGTCCCATGTGCGACGTCAACATGGAACATTCATATCTTGTACAATTATATTTTTCACCCATAATATCGCGACCAATCCCTCCCACAGATCGATTTCTCAAAGGAGCTCATTGCTTGGGTAAACAGCGAAAATTATGCACTGGTTGACATCAATCTCTTTCCCAAGCCATTTTCAGTTTCAGCACTGCCCACATTACTGGTATGATTGGTTACGGAATACTGTCTAACCTTATCAAGTTTGTTTATTGCAGCGCCCAAGAGCCGCGGAACATCCAGCGCGAGATCTTTTAATATACATCTGGGACAACTATGTCCAGTGAGTAATCAAACGTTACATTCATTTACATGTTTGACTTGCCGCCTTCCTTTCTCTTTGTAGATTGTCGAACGCCACATGCATTATCCTGATCGGTCACGGTCTGGGCTGCCAATCCTTGATGGACATGATCAACGCTAGGCGTAAGTTGGACATATTGAGCGCGTCGCGGTTATCTGAGGGAGATGTGACAGGGGCAAATATGATCAAATACGTCAATCTCGTCGTTCAAGTCATCGGAACGGGGAAAATACCTCTGATACCCAAAGACTCTGATACTCTGCGGACGTGGTACTCAAAAGTAATTTCTTTTGTTCCTTTGTCTCCCAAACACTTATCGGCCACCAGAATTCCATGGTCATTGTCCATCCTCGCCACCCAGCGTTGGCTGCGGACAACAAGATTTTCAGACGACATGGACAAATCTTGCAAATCGGTATCTACACTTTTGCTGCGTACCTGACCTTCATGTTGACGCGCACTTGCAGAGGAAGTCAAGCCAATCAAGACCATCATGAAGGCCCTTCCATTGATACGCGATCAAGTACAGCAACTGGCCAGACCCAAAATATAGCGCATCCTATTCCGACCATCTCTTCTAATAGTCTTGTATTGCCGTTCCTACTTGTGCACGATAAGTAATAGTATTCAAGCATTCAGAACCACTCCACGGAGCGTCTGCGCGAAGAGATGACCCCTACGACTTGGGCTTCTGGGTCAAGAATTGTGCCGCCGACAGTGGCGACAAAGTCTCCCGATAAAGAGGCGGCAGATTGTACTCCGAGCAGCTCCTCCAGGTTGGTCGATGCAAGCGCGAGAGCCTCCGATTTGGAAATTCGACCGTTACTTTCCAGGGCGGCCTGCAAGCAACAAGTCATGAAGTTTGGGAACAAAACAAAGGGTAGAGAGGACTAACCCATGCAACATCGAGGCGAGTATTGCGAGCACTCCATTGCTCAAGGATACCAACGCCAACCTTGACACCGTGCGCAAGCAGGGTAGTGATCGCGGTGTCTTCGGTCAACGGTGGGCCCGGGAGTCTTGGGGACGTTCCATCAGTTTGGCAAACATCAGACAGATTGAGTACATACATCCTCCTCTTCTCCCAGGACTCAGGGAATGGCCTGGACGGTGTCAAGATAACCCCGACCTTTGCCTCGCCCAAATGTTTCGCTAACAAGTGGGCTTCGGCAGCGCCGGCCACGGTGAGCTTGAGCTCAACGTTTTTCCTGATCTCGACCTCTTTCTTGAGCTTGATCAACGACGCGATGATATCAGCGCTTTGCACTTGAACAACGAGCGGGATCTCTCCCTTGGGTGCATTTAGACACAGGTACAGAACCAAGAATTACTTCGAAGCAACTTACCTTGGCAACACGGTAAAATGGTCCGCTCGTGGCGTCCAGCAACAAGTGACGCAAGGCAGCAATCTGAGTGCTTACACTCGCGGATATCGAATGGCCAATGTTGACGTGCAAAGCGGCTATCTCCTGAATGACAGCACCCTCCTGTAATGCGTGTGCTGCACTCGTTGAGAATGCTGTACTTCGGCCAGAGACGAAGCCATAAGACGTCGGAGGCGTGATCGCTGATGTCACGCCTGCGTGGTACGCAATTCTAATTGCTAGCGTCTTAGCATACCAGACATAACATTAAAGACAGAAAACCCACAAGGTGTCGCGACCTCCAAACTGCAGACCATCGACGGCCAAAATCACCTCATTGCCTGCTAGAAGTTTTGGAATAACGCTTGACAGCGGATCGAGTACTGCGCCGTCATGCGTAGACTCTTCAGCCTGGATCTCCTCCAGGCCGAGGGGCGAACCATAGGACACTAATCCAGGACTGAGCAAGGAATGTATGGATAAATGCTACGCTCGGAGAACAAGAGACACCCACCAGATTGCACCACCTTGAAGATCAAAAGTTTCAAAGGTTTGATCTGAGGATCTGATGGATCCAAGGCAAGCTTGTTGAGATCCAAAGCATGAAATTTCCCCGCTTTGTACTACGACTACTCCTGGTTCATCGTCACGAACCGTCAGTACCTCCTGGATGCCAGGCCAACTCCTTTGGTATACACTGCTAACGTTAGTAAACACGATTGTATCAGCCTTTGCAAGGCTTGTCGATAAAGGCTGAAGCCCCTGGTATCTAACGGCCGCCTTGGCCGCCTTTTCAAAATCGGGTATAGATGGGAGGGATTGAAATGTAA
>JBBPOH010000568.1:0-12238 GCA_038091335.1 Phylloporus arenicola | reverse complement strand
CGTGCCCTTATCGTGCGGTTCTGGGAGCTCGCAAAGGTCATTTTGTTTTTTACTCGCGCATATACCCATCTTAAACACTTACTCGATCGCAGAAAGCGGATTCCCTCGACATCCTCCTCGTCCTCGCCGGCTACATCCTCATGCACGCATCCTTCATTCGCTTGTTCCTGGCCTCGCGAGCATTGGGATCCAACTTCTGGCTCACCACCGCCATTCTTTCATCATCAATCCTCGCGTTCATCCTCGCTCTTCCGTTGTCACACTACCTCGAGATCCCGCTCGATCCCATCAGTTTGACAGAGGCGCTCCCATTTCTTGTCTGCACCGTTGGCTTTGATAAGCAACTTCGCCTCGCCAAGGCCGTATTCAATCATCCCCATCTCACCACTCCTGTCAAGGAGGGCCGCTGGAGGGGCCAGATGAAGCCAGCAGGAGAGGTCGTCCTCGAGGCGATGCAAACTCGCGGAAACATCATTCTTCGTGATTATGGATTGGAGATTGCTGCTCTCCTTTTGGGAGCTAGAAGCAAAGTCGGCGGTCTCAAGGAGTTTTGCGCGTTGGCTGCCCTGTCTTTGGTACTGGATTGCCTTGTATTCGGCACATTCTATGCAGCCATCTTGACAATTATGGTCGAAGTGCGTTGTTTTCATTTGTTTGTTCTCCCCCACTTGGGTTGTGCCCGTCGTAGCGGATGACTCACAGATCAGTGAACAGGTCCGCAGAATCCAAACCGCACGCACTTTGACTAGATCTCGCAGTAACAACAATCTTACCGCTGAGGGCACAGTCAGTGCACTCGTCCGACCATCTCAACCAGTGGAAAACAACGGCCTTAGCCACAAGCTGTGGAAGATCTTGTTTGGCACCAAAGGATCCATGCTCACGGGAAGGAATAGCTCCCCGATTGACCTGAAAGAGCAAGATCCGGTTGCCAGACTGAAGCTACTTTTGGTATGGTCATTGTCTCGCTGGTTAATTCTATTGTTGATCGCAGTATGTCTCAGCTCGTCTCTTTCCTCACTTTGCATATCCTCAGCTTTACCACCACCTTGGCGCCAGCCACGTTAGCCCACTTCGAATCGCGTAGCTCCTTCCCCACCTTGGCTGATCTTCGTCTTGAGTCCCCCAAAGTCGATATCACTTCTCCTGCCATCGCCAGCGTTCTCGATTCCATCACGGTATTCTACGCTTCTGACGCCAACGCGACATTCTCTCCCGACCTCCTTGTTAAAGTTGTACCTCCTCTTCATATCACTGTCATCCCCCCTGGTCTCCCACGTCCCCGCGCTCTCTTCAGATCCAGCGAGGTCATCGATAATTTCATGTCTGGTTGGACTAATCTCGTCGGCGATCCTGTCATCTCAAAGTGGATTGTGTTCGTCCTCGCTGCCAGTGTCGTTTTGAACGGCTACCTTCTCAAGGGTATCGCCGAGGGTGCTATCAAGGGAATCCAACCACAAAGTGTCAGATTTAGGTCCGTTGGTCCTCTCAAGAGGAATAGAGATGTGGACCAAAAGGTCGAGAAACCCCAGATCAAGACTACTCCTGTCCATAGCAGACCGTCGTTTGTAGTTGGTCCTCAACCTGGCGAGTCTGGAGCAAGCAACACCCCTGACTCCGTTCCGTCCCCTTCTCTTGAATCTAAACCCCTTTTGGCCCCCCTCCCCATTCTTGCTAAAAAGGACAATGGCGTTTCTGCTTTCTTGCTGGATATGAAGCTTCGGGCCCAGTCTACTGTTGTTGTCACCAAAGAACCCCGCATCAACCTTCTTGTGCGCCCACTGGAGGAGTGCATCGATATCTTTGAGCATGGTCCTCGTCCAGTCCAAGCATCACTGGAAACTTTGAACGACGAAGAAATCATACTCCTTGCGCAGAATGGAAAGATTGCTGCGTACGCTTTGGAGAAGGTTCTTGGCGATTATGAACGGGCTGTATCGATTCGAAGGGCTTTGATTTGTTAGTTTTCCTCCCGTGGGTTTGTGTCCCTGCTGATGATTTCGTTAGCCCGCGCGACCGTTACCCAAACGTTGGAGCATTCAAATGTCCCAATGATCAACTATGACTACTCCAGCGTTTTTGGCGCATGTTGCGAGAACGTCATTGGGTACATACCCATTCCGCTTGGCATTGCTGGACCTCTCACTATCGACGGACATCAAGTACACATTCCCATGGCGACCGCAGAGGGTACTCTCGTTGCGTCTACGTCACGTGGGTGCAAGGCGCTCAACTCGGGTGGAGGCGTAACTACTGTTCTCACTTATGACGGAATGACGCGTGGCCCTGCCATCGACTTCCCTTCCATCACGATGGCCGCAGAGGCAAAGGCATGGGTAGATTCGGACGAAGGCTACGACATTCTCAAGGCGGCCTTTGAGTCAACTTCACGATTCGCAAAACTCCAGAGACTCAAGACTGCTATCGCCGGACGGACGCTCTTTGTCCGCTTCGCGACCAAGACTGGTGACGCCATGGGTATGAACATGATCTCAAAGGGTACAGAGAAGGCGCTCGAGGTGATGCAACAGCACTTCCCCGAGATGATTACCCTTGCTCTTTCTGGCAACTACTGCACGGACAAGAAGCCCGCAGCTATCAACTGGATCGAGGGTCGTGGAAAGAGCGTTGTTGCTGAGGCCGTTATTCCTGGAAAGGTGGTCAAGTCGGTGTTGAAGACCACGGTGGAAGCGTTGTGCAACTTGAATTTGAAGAAGAATCTCGTCGGGAGTGCGATGGCGGGTTCGGTTGGCGGGTTCAATGCACACGCAGCGAACATCCTGACCGCGATTTTCCTCGCGACCGGGCAGGACCCCGCTCAAAATGTCGAGAGTTCAAACTGTATGACTCTGATGGAACCGTACGTGACTAGGACATGGATGTCTTTTGCAATGCTCACGTCTTAACAGGACGAACAATGGAGAGGACCTCTTAATGACGGTTACCATGCCTTGTATTGAAGTCGGGACCATCGGAGGTGGCACGGTCCTTGGTCCCCAAGGTGCAGTGTTGGAGATGCTCGGCGTCAAGGGCGCCCACCCAACGACGCCTGGGATGAACGCCCAACGCCTGGCCCGCATCATCGCCGCGTCAGTCATGGCTGGGGAACTTTCCCTTCTCAGTGCCCTTGCGGCTGGCCACCTCGTCCGGGCACACCTCGTCCACAACCGATCTCAAGCCAACACCCCAACCTCATCACGCCCAGTTACACCCAGTATTACATCACGTCCTCCTCTATGGGAACAGCCTCCAAGCAATCCCCTCGCGCTTCCTCAACAAACACTTTCACATTCGTCTTCTACAGCATCCCTTCCGCCGTATTCGGAATCCAAGCAGTAGTTTCCCAGCAATACTGGAAGTTATTATATCTATTGCGCATCTGTTACCTTATCTCTCTTCTTTCATGCGCACGACAATGAACATTCCCTGTTTGAGGTTGGCGCCGTTTGGGGAGCGCACTTTTTTCGACAGTTGGATAGATTCATTTATTTTGTTCATGCATTGTACATTTGACCTGCAAGAAGAGTGGAGTATTGGAAGTAGTGTAAACTTGAATTTGCGTAATGAAAAGCAAAGTGTTATATATGTTATTTGTTTGTCTGACATCGGTGGTGAATTCTGGCACGACTTGATCATCGATCCAACCCAGTAGCGATGACCTCCCCCGGCGAGCCGCCGTGCATACACGCCTCAATGCTGGATCGATCACCCCCCCAGCTTGCACTTTGGTTTATTCTTTCGGGCTCGGCTTCCTGTCAACCCCGGGGATCCCAAAGATACTGTTCCCTGGCCTGACAACAACGTTTCTGCCAACATTTGGGGTATGAAGTCTTGCAATTGGCCAGGGTCCTGCTACAGCGCGAGTTGTACGGGTGCCTCATGCAGCGCTCAAGGTTCCATTCGTCTGGTCACCAGACTAGCCTGGAGCGTTTCCTCGGTCAGCGCTGGAGATAGGCTCGGGATGATGATGTCTGCGTCCCCTTGTATGGGATCGACCACTTCTCTTCCTTCTGGACAAGCACACTCGCCTGCCTACTAGCCTATTTGTACTGTGATGATAGTGGCAGGATGATGTCATGATATCATGTTTCTGCTACCGTTTTTTCTTCACGTACGCACGAAACATGAATGCGCGCTTGTACGTCGAACAATCGCAGGATATACCACTTGATTTGCGTCATAGGAGTGGAGGCGACCATTTATTAGTAGCCCCAACGTCCAACATCCACCATGACCATGCGACTCGCTGGCCGCGTGAGGGTCCTCAGCGCTCGCACAGCTCGTTTCTCTCCCAATCCCAAGCCTCTGCAAACCCGTTCACTCGTCCTGTCGGCCGTCGAGGGACCCAAGGAACCCCCGCTCGAACGCCGAACGCTCTCCGTTTACTTTCAGGACGAGATACTCGGCAAGCACGCCGAGCGACCCGCGCTGGTGTGCAGGCAGGAGCCACCGCGGGCGCACGGCGGCCCTCCTTCGCCCAGCAAGGTCCACACGCACCTCGCGTGGGACTTTGGCGAGCTCGACCGGCACATCCGCGCGCTCGCGCGGGGGCTCGTCGCTCTCGGCGTCCAGCGGGGCGACCGCGTCGGGGTCGTGATGGGGAACACCAGGTGCGCATTGCTGTTCCTTGGCCGCGGGACGCTCGTGCTGAATATCGCGCAGCGCATACGCCATGCTGCAGTGGGCGTGCGCAAGCCTGGGCGCGATCTTGGTGACGCTCAACCCCGCGTGCCGCGCCCGCGAGTTCGTGAGTGGTCCTGTCTGGCGTGCGGGCGTGCGCTGATGCCGTCGGCAGGTAAAGACGCTCGGTGTGGCGGGCGTGTCGCACTTGTTCGTTGTCCCATGTCTGCGGGGTTCGCGTTACGTACGGATGCTTGGAGAGGCATTGCCGGCCTTGGGGTCCTCCAGCCCGGGCGACGTTCAGTGCGAGGCGCTGCCCGCGCTGCGACACCTCGTCGTCGTGAACAATATGGTGGATGCGAGCGCGTATGAAAGAGAGGTCATGGACACCAAATGTGTCGTTGACTGGCGGGAGATGCTCGTATGGAGGGAAGACGGTGCGGAGGAGCGGCGCGTACGGGCTTACGCGGACGAACTGCGATCGGACGATGTTATCAATCTGCAATTTACGAGGTGCGTCGGTCGTGTTGATGATAGGATGAATGTGACGTTGGTTGATGTCAGTGGAACGACGGGTGCGCCCAAGGCTGCTTCTGTGCGTGGTGTTCCCGTAGCCTCTGCGCACGTTTGTGGTTCTAAGTCCACGTGCTAGTTGACCCACCTCAATATCTTGAATAACGGGCTGGGAGATGGCCGATGCATGCGTTTCACGTCCGAGGATGTTCTCTGTAGGTGTGGTCATTTCTATATGATATAATTTGACGTGATAATGATAGGTAACGTTCCACCTCTATTCCATTGTTTTGATGAGTTCTCTTTGCACTGCTGAGTCTCGTGTATCTGACCCACTTACGTTTTGCACGCCTTGTGTTGGGGAATTTGGCCGCATGGACTCATGGGGCCTGTGTCGTTTATCCCTCCGAGTCTTTTGACCCGAAAGCCATTGTCGATGCGATTACGCAGGAACGGTGCACTGCGTTACATGGTGTACCCACGCATTTCCTAGGAGTGTTAGCAGAGGTACAACGGCGACAAGAGGCAGGAGAGAAACTCGACCTAAGCAGCCTTCGGTGCGTCTTGCGTGGCTTCAAACTGGAAGAACCTAAGCTGGTACGTTTAAACAGGACTGGAATTGCCGGTGGATCCCCGATACCTATCGACCTGATGCGTCAGTTGATCAACAAGCTCAATTTGGTGGATTTGACCGTTGCGTATGGCATGAGTGCGTCGAGATGCAACTATGGCCTTTCTATTTTTTACTGATTCCGCCGTGATGGTAGCGGAGACGAGGTGGGTTTAATTTGGCAAATGCTCGAGGATTCGCCGACTTGATCCTGTAGCCCGGTTTCCTTCCAATCCACCCCCGCGGATCCCGTTATCAAACGAGTAGAGACGGTGGGCAAAGTGCAACCGCATGTAAGGGCGAAAGTAATAGACCCGCAAGGAAACATTGTTCCTGTTGGTACACCTGGGGAACTATGTGTTACGGGATATCTACTTCAGAAAGGGTCCGTATGGTGTGTTCCCTGTTCTTGTTTGTTGGCTGATGGTAGTAGGTATTGGGAGGATGAAGAGCAGACGAAGAAGGTCATGTGCCCTGATCCTGAAGATGCGTCTATTGTGTGGATGCATACAGGTGACGAGGGGATAATCGATGAGGAAGGTTATCTGAAGAGTAAGACTCTGACCTGGATGCTATGGGCGATGCTCATTCGAGGGCATTGCAGTTGTTGGTCGAATCAAGGTTTGTTCCAATGTGTTTGCGGTACAGTATGAATGATGTTGTGCCAGGACATCATTATTCGTGGTGGAGAGGTGGGTTCTTGTCAAGTGTTGCTGTGATGTTTATAACCCGAATGTGTACTAGAATCTCTTCCCCGTTCAGATCGAGAACGTTCTGAGCACACACCCGTCCATACGAGAAGCGGCTGCAGTGGCTGTTCCCGACGCCAAGTTCGGGGAGGTTGTTGGGGCATGGGTGGTGCTCGAGCGAGGCACAACGATGTCCAAGGAACTCGTTCGCCAAGTTGTCCGGGACAATATGAACCCGCAGGTAAGGATAGATCTGTTGGTCTCTGGATACTAAGACATAGACGTGGCACAGAATGCGCCGATGTGGGTGTGGTTCGTCGAGGAACTGCCAAAGACTGCGAGTGGTAAAGTGATGAAGCACGTCCTGCGAGAGTGGAGTGCTAACCCCTATGGACATATTTGGAGCGTGTGAACTGCGAAATGTATTTATTACAGAATTAAGTAAGCTCGGACGTCGACCCATGGCCATCTCGAAGCGTGTCCGCATCTACGCTCTCGAAGACCTTGAGCAACACACGTCGGCGCAGAGTTGTTGGCTGACGTTCAAGGGAAAGGTCTACGATGTTACCGCCTTCGTCGCTGATCATCCCGGAGGCGACGACCTTATCCTCAACAACGCCGGAACAGACGTGGAAAACATCATGAAGGACAAGCACTCGCATGATCACTCGGACTCAGCGTATGAGATGTTGGAAGAGTATGCCATTGGTCGCTTGGGCACCGAGGCAACAACTGTTAGCGACGGTGCGTCTTTGAATCGGCTTCTCTCCAACTTCCTCTCACGTTGACCCAAGATTGGGAAGCGACCGATGATTTCCATCCAGAGGACACGGACTCAGTTGAGGACTTTGAAAAGACCCAATTTCTGAACCTCCGAGAGCCTCTGCTCAGGCAAATGTGGAATGCCAACTTCAGGTCTGTCGGACTGTGCAAACGTCTGCGTCATCTTAACCATCTCTTAGCAAGCAATATTACTTGAAACAGGTTCATCAACCACGGCATCTCAAAGACTCGGCACGTTTGTTTGGTCCCTCTGTGCTCGAGGTGCGTTGTCCGTGATGTTCCTCGGTAACAGACATTCTGACTCGGTCATCAGTTGTGTACTCGCACGGTATGGTATGTGGTACCCATGGTCTGGCTACCCATCGCGGTCAATCTCTTCTTGCGCTCGATGTTGCAATTCACGACCCCGATTCCTACTTTCTGGCATGCCCCTCTATATCCCCTGTTCGCTCTGTCTCTTTTGTCGCTGGATGCATTCGTCAAAACTTTGCCTTGTTTTTTCTTGGGAAACTTGATCTGGACGATATTGGAGTACGGGCTGCATCGCTTCTTGTTCCACATTGACCAGCTCTTGCCCGATCATCCCGTTTTCTTGACTTTGCATTTCTTGCTTCACGGTATTCACCACTATATGCCAATGGATCGGTGAGTCTACGGGTTGTTGGGCAAGTTCCTTACTCATTGTTTCCAGTTTGAGACTTGTCATGCCCCCAATTCTGTTTGCAGCCCTTCAAGCACCATTTACACGACTTGCACACCTGCTATTCCCAACTGCGATTGCCAATGGTATCATCTCCGGCTCGTTCACATTCTGTGAGTGCATTCACTGCTTGGCCCTTTGAGCTTTGATTCTCACCGGTCCTGCAGACGTTTTCTATGATTGCATGCACTACGCGTGAGTATGCTCTAGTGACCTGGCACATATATTCATCCCCTCCAGGTTGCATCACTCTAGACTCCCTGCGTACATGCGGGAGATGAAGAAATACCACTTGGCTCACCACTACAAGAACTTTGAGCTCGGCTTCGGAGTGACCAGTATGTCTGACCGTTGTGGTGTTCCCTCGTTCTGACTTGGGTTTAGGCAAGATCTGGGACTATGTCTTTAACACTATGCTCCCAGTCTAAGCATTGGGGACCGTATATAAACCTGTCAGTTAGATTAGCCTACTTACCATGTAATACACTGTCAAGAGCACAGCCACACTTTATTGGGTCCTCGTTCATCGTGCATGCCGGCGAGCAAAGTCAGTATCAGTGCGGACGACGCATCTTTGCTCAAGGCCTATAAACTAACCACACTCAATCCAACGTGAGCCCTCGAGGCCGTATGAAGGCTGCTGCCACTCACAATCACTAGGAAGTGGGAAGAAGTAGACTATGAGCTGGAAGATTCGCTATCTGACGTCGTCACCTCAATTGGTGATGGCGATCCGTTGGGTTTAGGTGCTACTGTCGAGTACGCCCGTCACTTCATATTCCCTGGCATTTAAATGTCCATATTTCCGCAGTTATAGGAGCATGGATGCGGAAACGAGTAAGTACTCCAGATTGTCTCCTGAGCTGGCTCTGACGATCGCACAGGGCCCGCTGTCATGTTGAGTTCCAAGTCGTTCGACCCCAAGGCGTTCCTAGCTACGGTTCATCCCAACGCGACGTTTCAAAACTTGGCAGCTGGCATATCTCATCTCCAGACGTCCATTGATGCACGGTCGCAACAGGTTCGCGTGCTCGTCGAGGACAACTTTGATCGTTTTGTCGCTGTGAAAGCTTGCACGGATGGTACGCCATGAGTCTTTATTCGCAAACATCGCTCACGAGAACACAAGCCCTGTATGCTGAAATGCGAGAGGGTCTCTTGTCTGACGCGAGCGAATATGCATCGAAGCCGCTCACTGATCACTTGAAACGTAGGCCTACCTCCCCGGTTTTTCTTTTTGCGTTCCCCTCACTTATTCGCACGTCGGGACAGGTTCTGCCGTCAAGGCGAATCAGGTGTTCCTCCCGGTTTTGGAGAACTCGGCCAAGGCACAGAGACTGCGCGCCACACTTTCCGTGTTTGAACGCTCGAAATTCTTTTTCAGTCTTCCTGGGTCGCTTGCGGAATCCATTGACGCGGTCAGTACCCAAACTTTTGAAAATCTGCAATGAGCGTTGATTGCCATTCTCTTTGTCACCCAGGGCAAGTATGAGGCTGCACTACGAACATACAACAAGGGAAAATTTCTTCGTGACTCTAGACGAGGCCAAATGTCGGACTCGGCCAACGGAAAGTCGGATGGTTCCGCGTCCGAACAGAAACGCATATTGGACAAAGTCTGGTCCAATGTCGAAAAGGTCATGACAGAGATGAAATCGCTGCTATTGTCAAAACTGCAAGATCCCAGTCGGAGTGTCGAAGAGCAGGAGAAGACGATAGAGTTTGTCATTCATTGTGTTTAAGAACAATCGCTCACTGATTTGATGCAAGGATTCTGTTGGAGTTGAATACGGCGCAAGACCCGATATGGACTTATTTTGATAGCCAACACACTCATGTCATGAAGCAAATCAATGCGTCGTATCAATCTAGTATGGAAGCCGTCAAGAGTGGGTGTATCTGTTTTTGAAAGGATACTTCTAATTTTCTCCTAGAGGCATTAAGCCAGGCCTCCCCCGGCCTAAGTGATTCTGATGATTTAAGCACATCTCTGAAATCACAGCTGCAACTGTGTCTTGCTGCCCTCGACACCAAACAGCCCGAAACAGCGATTGGTGTGTTCTAGCATGTCGTCGGTCTGGCTATTACTAATCAATGCAGCTCAGGGCGGAGGTCATGAAACCTGGGATGTTATCTTTGAGATGATCAGAAACATGTCTGAGACCTTGGTCTCTTCGCTTCCAAATTTCTGGAAGATTGCTAGAAGCTTTATAGAGGGGAAATTTAAGAGAGTATGTTCATCACTCGCCATGTGATGAGGTATTGATGCCAACAACCCTAGCCGTCTGGATCACGACGTAGTGCTCAGCAATGTAGCCAAATGGCGCTTGACATTGTGAGGCTCTATGTTTCACTCTTGTCCGAATTTTTCAGCCTCTCCGATGCAGTCGTGATGCAAAGGAACAGTAACGATCCTCCTCCAAAGCTGCTTCCGAAAAACTCGAATTCCTTGACCACGGCTCTCTTTTTGATCAAGATCCTCATTGAGATCCAAGATTGCGCCAGCGAGGTGACAGGAATGGACATCGTCCCCGAGGCTGGCTCAAGTCTCAAGAATTTATTGGAGAGTGCTCGATGGAGGTTCGGGGATATCCTTGTGCGGGCCTGGCTGCGAGGTCATCACTTTGAACTTCCTTCGTGTACGCCGCTGACGCCTGTTGCCAACAGACGCAACTCTATTTCACCACCTCGAGACGTGGGCGCCATCAACGCCAGATCCTTCTGTGACGCAATTTATGTCTCTGCTTGACGTATTCCAGAGACATCTGACCACGTCTGCGTTAAAAATCGCGGGGGCGATTGAGTTGTCGTCGACTTCCTCCTCATTCCGGACGATACAGCACAATCAAATCATGCCTGCGTTCACCGTAAAGATCACGAAATCGTTCTTGCATGCGGTTTACGCATTCCTGGATGGACTGGCCCTTCTGACGTCTTCTGAGTGGACGGTAGCACCAGAGACCTGTAGTCCAGGTCAACAGTCGTTATTCAATCCGTTTGATTTGAACGATACAGTGAGTATGATGTATCAGCTAGAATTCAGCTGTCTCAAGGATAAACAGGACACCAGACTACTTCTCATGCTGTCCAACTTTGTGTACCTCTCGGGAACCCTGATCCCAAATATGATCTCTCAGCTAGACAGTGCATTTGGAGTGACCAAAGAAGAAGATCGCAATGTGCGTTTTTCTCGTTACTACATGATTGGGGATGACAAGATCCATGTCATTGTAGACTCTCGTCAATGTAGTACAAGCATTGGACAAGAGGTTGTTCGAGGCGTACGTGAAGCCCAAGTCTAGTGCAGTGACCCAGATCCTACGAGAAGGCATTTTGGACCGCGAGATGGACTGGTACGAGACCCCCCAGCCAAGTGGTAAGCACGGCTGTCTAATCTTGCTATATGCGAGGGGTTTGAGCTTTAAACAGAGATTCGGCCTTACATGTTCCGGGTGTCGATGACGCTCGTCGAGATTCATGCACAAGTCAGTCGGGTGGCAGAAGGATTGATTGATCGCGTTTTACATGCGCTGGTCGAGGACGCCGCTGATGAAGCCTTGCACTGTTTCCAGCAAGTCAAACGTTTCGGCATGGGTGGAATGTTGCGGGTGAGCGTCCCTGTGCCTTGCAAGATCGGCGGAAGCTCATCGTCCACTACAGGCGACTCTTGAGATTGAGTTCATGCATCAAACACTAGCCCGTTACGTTTCGCCTGCCGCCACGAAGACGCTATCCGAATTGTACAACAGGATATCAATGGCGTATGCCCGTCGGCCCGGGGACGAAAACCTACAAGAGCATCTTGACCACGTCAAGAAGATACTGGCTGAAAGTCGGCGAGCGACAAGCATCGAGTTCATGTGTTTCAGACAGCCAAAGGAAAGGCATGGCTCCAAATCGACGAGTGGAAAGTCGAGATCGAAAGGAGAAAGTACTCCCCGTTCTGCTCAGAGACGGGCTGCTGTTTAGTGGACGGTTTGCACGTTTACTTGGGCATTTTATCGTGTACAAGTTCTGCTCGTAATATACGGTCTTCGTTGCGACGAGTCGTGCCAGGCGTCACCGTTTCACGCGTTTACCTGTCTCAGCGCCACATTTCGCTCAGCTACCACGCGCGTCGATAACGCGGTCACTTATCTTTTACTAGACCAGGCTGAACCCAGTGGTGAGCTCAAAGCTTTCAAATCTTGAAACACGTCAGGATAATAGGTTGATAACCTGTCTCAACAGGAATTACTCCCTCCCTAACCCCATGCGAGGGTGGTAAATGTTTACTCGCTGGCACCGGCTCGCACGTTTAGGGACGCATGCCCATTCATTTGA
>JBBPOH010000567.1:0-12245 GCA_038091335.1 Phylloporus arenicola | reverse complement strand
ATTAAAACAGTTTAAAAAGGGATTCTAGTCAGCAAAAAGTGACACCGGAGGAAAGACAAACACGAAAGGTGGGAGAAGAGCAGCCACAACCGAAAACGGGCGAGATTCATCATGCAGTGGTCAAGAGTGGTAACACGAAAGGAATAAGCATTGCAAAAAAAAGTCAGGAGATGAGAGTAAATACAGCAACAAGTGTTCTGGAAGAAATGCAGAAAGTTGGATGTGAGGGTATAACCGCCCACCAATGAATGGGGTTGGGTTCTTCTTGACCTCAGCGGTACATCATGAGATTGGTGAGTTCAGCATCGTCGTCATCACTAGGTATTTTGACGTCATCATCTTCATCGTCGCTCAATGTTCCACATCTGGACTTCCGTAAATTGTCCTTCACTAATTGGAGAGACACTTTGATGATGCTGTCTCACACCATTGGTGGGATTTACTGAACGCTTTGCATAAAGCGTGCCGTTTTGTGACCCCAGGTATCCTTCTTGAACATTTCACCAGAAATATTCCCCTTCCATTTCTCATTCCCGGTCGCTTTCTTCTTTCCCTTTCCAGCCAGAGGGATGACTTCAAAGGTGAGAGCTTTATCACGAAGTAAAACAAATGTTCATTTTACCTATAACACGTTTAGCACAATTCACAAGAGAAACAGCGATGAAAAATGTACCGCAACACCAGCTAATGAAAGCACCGCTTTCGGATAGGTGTGTTTGCTGCCTCCCAGCCCTGTCTCAATTGGTATATCCATAGCGCCTTGAATGAAATTCATGTGCGCCGCAAAGGTTTGCAGTATGAAGCGTGATTTCCACATCCCTTTGTAGTCCTGTAGAATGGTGTCAGTATGATAGCAGCCTGAAATATAGCATGGAAGTTGTTCAATAACGGTCCTCACCTGTACAGTTTTACCTGAGACATCTTTGAACAAAAAATGGTTACCCTCTAGCCAGAAGCTTGCTAGCTGAGACTGTGCTTCCAGAGTGTTGAATTGTGGACTACTATTGATCAAGCTGTGAACCATTGCGATGCTTGCAGATGCAAATCCTCCTGCCACTCTGTCATCCTCTGAGTCGCCTGTCGTGTGAGCATAAGCAATTCACCATGTACACAAGATTGCGCCGGTACTTACAACAGCGTGGATTGCACCATCTATTTGAAAAGTGGCGGGACCTTGTTTTTGTAAATGACAGTCCACAATAGCTGTAATACATCGACCTCTGATGAGCTTTTGGTGCCCCAGCACGTACTCAGCATCCTGTTCCATTTTGCATAAGTCGGAATTAAGGTACTGCACCATTTATTACTGGTCATCGCGCCTTGAGGGAGGTGGGAGTTGTTGTACTTCACTTTCCTCATAGAACCGTCTAATGCATTTTCGTCTTGGACTGCAGAAGGTTTCGTTCGTGAGCGCTTTGAGGAAGGTGCGTCACTATGGTCAGCAGCTTGAACCTAAATACCATAATACTGTCAATCAGGGTACCTTTGTAATAAATTGCTTACCGTTGTTGCCCGCTTGCGCCCTGAGACTGTAGAGATGGGAGTGCCAATACTTATCAGGTCATCGTTCAAATTATCGGAGAGATCAACCTAAATACAATCCTGTCAGTGTAGAAACTTCTGCTGTAAAATATCACCTACAGTTGTCCCTTGCTCCCAACCTGGGAGGGTAGCGGTCGGTGCATCGATAATAACCAAGTCATCGTCAATGTCAAAGGGATCAACCATGGCATTCAGGGAAATATCAATGGGCTCAGCTTTGACGGATGTCGGAGTGACCAGTGGTATCTGAGTGAACGGGGGCTGGTCGTAATCAATATATTTATCCTAAGCCGAATCAGTTATTATACAACCAAATGCATGATTATGACACAAAAACATACCTTCGCCTGAAATATCCCCATCTTCACAGCAGGAGACTCAATGAGTGAGTGTGCAGCCTGTTCTATGTTGTTGTCATCGTCCAACAAGCCCACTGGAGGCTCATCTTCAGCGCTTGCCCCAAAAGGAGTTGGTGAATGACTTGAAGGGGGTTTAGGCTGAGCTGAGGCCACAGAAGAGTAAGCTGTTGCCAACATTGCCATTGGTTTGAAGAATGAAGAGATGTGCGTGCTGCTGGCCACGTTTGAAGAAGCTGCAATTCGCTGCAATGGATGCTTCGGCTTGCCGTTTTTCTCCACATCAATAATCCATTCCTTCATACAACCTAAAAACACCTCTTTGGTATCGTTGTCTTGACCATTGCTAATGAGGTTCCAAAAAAAAAGTGTGGGTTCAGTCATTAACAGCATGGATGAACGTTAAAGGAAAGTTCAAACCAATTTGATATTTTTGAGTTTGCTGATTCGTGTGTATGCGACAAAGCGCCAACTTGACGCAAGGCATCAACTGCATCACAATGAATTGTCTTCCTTGGTTCCCTTGTTGGCCGTTCTGGTGCCTCCTTGCCCTTTCGCCTGGTGTCCGCTGCCGTTGTTGCCAATACTGAGATGCTAGCCCCAACAGAATTGTTGGTACCATCTTCAGTTTGAGCTGGTAGCAATATCGATGGCTGACTCTTTGAGGCAGGTTGAACCAGTTGAGGTTGCGGTTGCGGTTTTGCAGTGACTTGCATTCTGACCTCCTCTAGCGCTTGCTTGTCTTGGATACCAGCAATGCATTCATTTCTAGCTCGATGCTCTTCCTCAGCCTTCTGGCGCACCTCTTCAAGATGCTGCTTGTTGGCCTCTATTTCAGCTTTGGTACAACATTTGCGTTTTGCGTCAAGCAGAGGTTGAGCAACGTGTTTTGTAGCATTTTCTTTTCTAGTTGTGACCATTGTTGGCCTTGAGGATAAAGAGGTGGTAGGACGGTGCCAGTGGAACAGGTGAACATTATAGCAGATCCTGAGTTCCGGTTAGGCTCCAGGGACAACTTGTGCCAGATTGAATCGTAAGTCATTGTGTTTACAATTTGTGCCATAATCCCAACTCAAAATTTCTACCGAGACTTTCCAATGCCTGCTCACCGAGTCTTCGCTCTATCTAGGCTTCCTTGCCCATACCCTGGATGCCAGCAGTTGCTGAAAAACAAATCAGCTCTCACTCAGCACCAGCGATCTGCGCACCAACATTCTTTCCAAGCTCCATGGTCGGGCCAACCTCATGATGGACACAGCGGGGCCGGAAATGAGCAACAATGTTTTACTTGAGATTATCACCTACTTTTAGATGGTATTTCCTAGTCATTCTTCTCCCATCCTATTATTGACTTTGGACTTTAGGACATATTTGTAACGAAGCTGGAGAATTTATTGATCCAGCCGCACCTCCACCTCCACCTCCTGTGCAATCCAGCAACGACTGGACACCATATCGCAACCGGTTGGAATTCGAGACTGCACACCTTCTCTTCACAGAAGAAGAGATGTCGGCCAAGAAAATTGATGCTTTCCTCCATCTTTGGGGAGTTTCATTGGCTGTTCATGGGGATGCACCTCCCTTCGCCGACCATCACGACCTATACAGCACTATTGATGCCATGCCACTTGGCGACATGTCATGGAGTAGCCATTCAATCAGCTACATGGGCGATAGACACGGCGAAGCTCTGTGGATGATAGCTGAATATGAATTCCATTTCCAGGACCCACACAAACTTGTTCAGAACATTCTCAAGAACCCAGATTTCGAGGATGAAATTGATTACACCCCGTATCGTGAATGGGAGGAATGTTCTGATGGGACATACAACCGCTGTTGGTGTGATCTCACGTCAGCAGATTGGGCCTGGAATCAAGCAGTACGTGTAGCCCAAATTCATTGTCTCTTATTTGCTAATTCATGTTCAGGATATTATTGCTCAAGATCCCCAGACGCATGGTTCCGCTTTCATGCCAATAATCCTTGGCAGTGACAAAACAACAGTTTCCGTCGCCACAGGACAAAACAACTACTATCCGCTTTACCTGTCTATTGGAAACATCCATAATAATGTCCGCCGTAGCCATCGCAATGCCATTGTGCTTCTTGGCTTTCTCTCCATAGCTAAGAGTGAGTCAGATGGCTAATCTGCATGGTACTTGGACTAACGCCTTCCAATGTCTCCTATAGCAACGAAGAAGTACTCCAATGACATCCGTTTCTGCACTTTCAAGAAACAACTTTTTCATTCCTCACTATCTAAGATCCTTGAGACACTCAAACCGGGCATGATAACCCCAGAAGTTGTTATGTGCGCGGACAGCCACTACAGAAAAGTTGTTTATGGATTGGGACCATACATTGCTGACTACGAAGAACAAGTGGTATTGGCGGGTATTGTGCGAAACTGGTGTGGTCGGTATGTAGTAGCTTTCGACTTACAGTATGCTGCCTGACAACAGTATGTTATTTTGACCTCAGATATCTTGCGTTTCCCTGGGATCTCAATGGCACATATGGAAGACGTACACGAGAACTCCTTGAAACACTGATCGAAGAATTTGACCCAGGTACGCTATGGGATGAATGGGTAATCGTTGCAGATATAATAGTTTGTCTTTTTGTTTATCCTATACCGGCTTTACTTTATTGATGTGTTACTGTGGAGCTTTTTACAAGTAATTTTCCCCGTTCCGATATTCACATGCTACTTGCCCCCGACCTCCTGCATCAACTCATCAAGGGTACCTTTAAAGATCACCTCATCGAGTGGGTTGCTGCCTACCTTGAAGAAACTCACGGGTTTGTTTGAGCAAAGGAGATCCTCATGACATTGACAAAAGGTGACAGAATTCGCTGTTACTTATACTGGCCTACTGACTATGGTATACCACAGGATTGCTGCTGCTCCACCGTTTTCTGGTCTTTGCCATTTCGCAGAAGGATGAGACTTTTCGCAGTGGACTGGGGATGATTCGAAGGCACTGATGAAAGTATATGTATATCAATGCTATCGAGGGCTACATTCCAGATGATATCATCTGTATGTTCTCAGCTTTCCTTCAATTCTGCTATATCGCTCACCACGACATCATCACAGAGGATACGCTTGGGGACCTTGAAGATGCTCTTGAACGCTTTCATGAACACCGTGAAATCTTTGTCTCAACGAACATCAGGTCGAATTTTGCACTCCCCCGACAACATGCAATGAAGCATTACCCTGAACTCATCCATCTTTTTGGTGCTCCGAATGGGCTTTGTTCTTCAATCACCGAGTTGAAGCATATTGAGGCTGTCAAGAAACCGTATCGGCGTTCAAACAAGTTCAACGTGTTGAAGCAAATGTTACTCACAAACCAGAGGACAGACAAACTAGCTGCCTCACTGGTTGATTTTACTGCCTGTGGAATGCTCATAGAACCCTCCATAGTTTCTCATCTTCGATACTTTGGTAAGTTGAGTTTTACTTGAACAGATTGTTATTCTAATCATGCATGATAGAACAACACAACAGCGATGTGGATAATGATGAAGCCACACACGGCAACCCTAGTTCCACCACTGGCAATGTGCAAGCTGTTGGTTCAAACAGCGTCAATCAGCAGGTCAACGATGCCGATGGAGACGAGGGTGATGACGACGAAAGCGCCATTGATGGAGAACGTGTACTATGCAATGTTTGCCTAGCCAGTACAATCCATGAGTGCACCTTTCCCACTAATGACTCAGTCTATTCTGAAATGTTGTAAAGAATGTCATCATGCTCGGACTGTTCCATATCTTGCTGAGGAACTCAATATCCCCAAACTTCCGATCCTCATTTGCTATTTCCTCTATGAACAGCTACATCCTGATCAGCCCCAATCTTCTGCCACTGTGCCGCTGCAACAAATGCTGGTTTACAAGGGGCAGTTGAATGTCTTCCACTCTGCTGTGGCCACCTTCTTTGCACCAAGTGACCTGGGTGGAATTGGAGTTATGCACCACAAACACATACGAGCAACACCGTCATGGCGACGTGCCGCTGCTCATTACAATACCATACTTGTCGACATGGACAACAACATCAATGGCATCAATGGCATGGACATTGCCCGAGTCTTGTGTTTTTTTTTTTCCTTTTCGTACTATGACAAAACATTCCCCTGCGCACTTGTTCACTGGTACAGGCGTATTGGCTCCTGGCCGGACGACATTACAGGTTTCTGGATGGTATGCCCCTCATTCGCAGAGGATTGTTCACATGAACTATCTGTCATTCATCTTGACTCTATCTTCCATGCGGTACACTTATTACCTATATTCAGCAACACAAATCCCATCCATCCCATGATTACTTTTGAAAACACCCTCGACGCCTTTCAAGGGTACTACGTGAACAAGTTTGTTGATCATCACTCCTTTGAAATTCTGTCTTGAGTTTTTTACTTCGTAAGTTTCTTGATTTTCACCTCTTTGCAGAGCTAATTGAGTTCACGGCAACTCAGGGAAAGTGCAAGCGTGATGCTCTCGCTCAAGTCCCAAAAAACACCAGCAAGATCAAGACCATGCTCGCTCCAAAGGAGATCAAGGCAAAACCCCAACGATCCCTCTTCTGCCAAGGCCAAGTTCGATGGTGTCATCATTAAATCCAAACCTCCTCCATCCACAGGTAATTGGCAACCATTGCCACATCCTGATGTGCTACCAAGACCACTGCACCGCACCACAACCCTCCTGGTAGGCATGAGGGAGGATCCTGCTCCTGTCTATTCTGATGATACCATGGCCATCGGCATCCCTCCCACAAGCCTAAAGCCGCTCACCGTCCCTCCGCCACAACCACCTCCTATGTCATCAAACAAGAGGTACATCATACCGACCTCTCAAAGCGGACCACTTCCCATCTTTATGTCAAGGCCGAGTCTCGTGATGACAACCGTGTCTTCAAGAAGTGGCGAACATCGTCTAACACCCCAGATGAGGCAAAATTGTTTGAAGGGAAGGAGGATGTGGCCCAGGTGGCCGCTTCGCTTGATGCCGGCCTTGATAGTGAGCTAGAAGCGGATCCAAACGGCAACGACTGGGACGACCTAGATGCTGAAGACGGCGATGATCCCTTGTGGTCAGCGAATATGTAACCGAGATTTTCAATTACATGAAGCATGTTGAGGTATGTGTCTGCCATTCAATCCCATCCCTAGCTAACCTCTTGTCTCTAGCCCGGCACCCTCCCCAACCCAGACTATATGTCCAGTCAAAAGGAACTTGCTTGGTCGATAAGTCTCAAACATATCTCATTCAACTTTCCTCCATCCCCCATCCCCCATCCTCCATCTCTCCCAGCCAACTCCTTTCGTATCTCCCATCCAATCATATCCGTCCCATCTTGTAGCATGGCTACAGCCTCAGTGTGGCGACCTTTTGGAGGTTGGCACGCTCAAATGACACTTGCTGGTGATTTCTTCCTTGATTGCTGCCACTTCGATCTGGCTAGCCAGGTCACCCTGTGGTCCCCCCAATATTGGGTTTGGAGCAACAAGTCTCAAATGTATCCCATGCAACTTCCCGCATAACGCATCTCCTACCCCCATCTTGTAGCATGCCTGCAGCCTCAGCAGGGCGACCTTTTGGAGGTCAGCACTTGCTGGTGATGTCTACCTCCTTGATTGCCACCACTTCGATCTGGCTAGCCAGGTCGATCCCCAGGTACGACAAATGGGTGAGTACGTGTCTTTGTTCTCTCACAATGTCGTCTGACCCATTCCAGACTGTTTGTCTTATACCAAGAGCTCCCTTCTTCCCACTGCAAATCTGATATTGCACTACATCCTGAAACCAAGACAACATGAATTCTTTCACAGGAAGTATGCAGGTAAGCAAATAAAGATGTTTGACGCCCACCCCTCACTACCAGTTTGTTCCATGGGCACACGAGCCCTCGTGAACTTTCCTCTTCTTCGGCAATCTAGAAAATCATTTCATGCACACTCATGGACATCCTACATTCAATTCATCTGTGCACATCCTATCATCACAATCAAGCACCATCTGAGTTGTTGTGCAACCACAACATTCATCCTTGCCATTTTCCCTCATTAGGTCCTACTCGACTGGTTCATCACTTGCTTCCCCTTCTCCCTGAAATGTTTTCCTTGCACCACCGACACGATGATACCCGTGAGTCTCATCCCTCGTCCTCCTGCCATAACTTCCACCTGCACTAGACATGCCATATAACGTGCAATGGGCTCTCAGCCAACAATGACAAAGCATGGCACCCGGATTACCCACACGAACGATATGGATTGGACCATTCGTGAGTCTCCTCCCCCATCCTCGTGTCACAACTCACACTCACACCAGACCTGCAGTATGACGCACACTGCAGTTTCAGCCACAACGAGAACGCTACCTCTCATGAAGCATGGCAGGATAACCTGTGTGGAAATGTGCACTGCAGTCTCAGCCCACAACGAGATGGATCGGACCCGGGACCCCTCGTGAGTCTGCTCCCTTGTCCTCATGTCACAATTCAATCACACCAGACACGGCAGCCCAATTCGACATAGCGTGTGCATAGTGTCATCGCATTCATTCTGACTGTCTCCATGGTGTTCTAGGACACCATCAACGTCGCCTGGCATGGTTGTTTCACCGCTTGGATTGCCTGGGGCGTCTAGGGCCTCTCAAGGTGAGTTTTTAACTTCCTCTTGCTCTATCACGTTCCAAATGCATTCTAACGTGTTTCACAGCTTCTTCGGCATGCTCCTCGAGTTCTTATCACACATGGATGCTGGCGACGCATGCGCTTCATCATCCATCACGATTGGCTCGACTTGGGCTCCATTTAGTGCATATGGCATCTTCTGTCGCTCTTGCCCTTTACTGATGTATTCTGGCATGTTGCGCAGTGCGTTTGGGCAGTCTTGAGGGTCCTTGTTGTCTCTCGACGCTCCCAACACATCTGCTCTGACTTCCATCATGATCTGCTCGCATTGGTGCGTATACTTTGATCCATTGTTCTGGGCGTTCGCTGACACGTTTTGATGCATTTTACAGCTTTTTTGGAACGTTCCTGGCGTCCTCATGATGTTCAGACGCTGGACAATCTTCCCAAGCTCAAGGCCCTCTGTCGTGCCGAATGTCAACATCTGGACGCAATAGCTGAGAATGGCGATGGTGATGCAGTCGAGGATGTGTCATATCCCAAACACCACGCTAAGTACAACTCCAGATCTCCGCACTGACAATCCATGTACTCCGGTGCGTAATCACTCTCAGGGCCATCCGGACTTCCAGACATTCAACTCCCACCTCTGTTTCACCTTGCCCCTCATTCCTCTGTCACCTGTACCACTTCGCATACCTACGACTGACACACTCTCTGCCTCTGTCCGCAGTATGTACCAGATTCCGTACTCCACCTATGTATAAATACTTTCCATACTCTATACGATACTCTAGTTTGATAATCGCATTAGACTTACTCTCCTCTCTCCACAAGCCCTAACAGGTTCTGCTCTGACCCTACTCTGGTCAGGCTTGTGCACTCCCGTGCCAAGCCCTACCCCCTATACCCACTTCCTCCGAAATACGGGACCGTGTGGTAGACAAGGGCGTACCACATAAGGTGAAGCCAAGTCCCACTCACACTCAACTCCGGACTCCCCTGGAGTTCCCCCCAGAGTAAAGCCGGTCTTAACAGGATGACCGCATACTCATGGACACCCTACATTCAATTCATCTGCACGCATCCTATCATCATGATCAAGCGTCATCTGTTTATTGTGCAACCAATCAACACTTTTTTTGTCTTTCTTTCATTACTATGTCTCACCATATCCACAGAAGTTACCCACCATCTAGTGCTGTTTGTTGTATCATTTTGTTGGTCATCAATCGTCCATTGTAGCTCATTGGCTTCACAGCACAACATCACTATTGTTTGGAATTCATTTGCTAGTGCTATCAATCTCTGTGTGTATTGGTTTTCATCGCCATTGATCTCTGTCTTGCGCTTGCCTTGCCCAGTCGTTGTTCATTGTATTGTCTATACGCGTCCTTGTCCTGATCCCCACGATACCTGACTTTTCAGCTTGACACACATTCATATGTCTTATGGTGTTTCTTTTCTTGCATATCCTTGGCCCCCAACCACCTTTTCCCCTCGGCGTCATTCCTATTCACACCACGTACTCCTCTGATCACTCTAGTGGGGCTCCATTGATCTAACCTGTCCAGAAATATGCACTGCGGTCTCAGCCCACAATGAGATAGATTGGACCCCTCATGAGTCTGCTCCCTCATCCTCGTGTCACAACTCACTCGCACCAGACCCAGCGGCCTAGTAATTCAACATAGCGTGTGTGCAGCATCATCGTGTTCGTTTTGACTGTCTCTATAATGTTCTAGTACACCGTCAATGTTGCCTGGCACAGTTGTTTCATCGCTTGGATTGCCTGGGGTGTCTTGGGCCTCTTGAGGTGAGTTTTCGACCTCCTCTCGCTCTATCCCATTCCCAATGCATTCTTGGCAGCTTCTTCAGCACGTTCCTCGAGTTCTCATCACACCTGGATGCTGGCAACGCACGCGTTTCATCATCGGTCGCCATTGGCTCAACTTGGGCTCCATTGAGTGCATATGGCTTGTTTTGTTGCTCTTGCCATTTACTGATGCATTCTGGCATGTTGCGCAGCATGTTTGGGCAGTCTTGGTGGTCCTCGTTGTCTCTCGACACTTCTGACACGTCCGCTTTGACTTCCGTCACGGTCTGCTTGACTTGAGGTCCCATTGGTGCATATACTTTGACCCGTTGTTCTGGGTGTTTGCTAATGTTCTAATGCATTTTATGGCTCGTTTGGAACGTTCCTGGCATCTTCATGACGTCCAGATGCTGCCATCGCGTCCGCTTCGCCATTGGCATGCATTTCGTTGCAGCTCAGATCCAGTACCCTCCCCCTCATGCTTGACGTGTGGGCGTTTACCCCATGCACATTCCCCTGTGGTATCTGGTGGCTCTATGGGTCTCCCAGGTCCCTGCATCTACCACCTGGCCCCTACCCTCAACAGGCTGAAGCCCCTTGAGGGAACTTTGGGGAGATGGAGCGGACCCCTCGTGAGTCCCCTTCTCATACTCCTGCCACAACTCATACTCGCACCAGGTACGCTGTATAACATGCGCTATAGTTCAACTCACAATGAGAATGCTAGGATAACCCACACAGTGAGTCTCACCCTCATCCTCCTGCCACAACTGACATCCGCACCAGACCTGCAGTATGACACACGCTGCGGTCTCAGCCCACAATGAGAACACTACCTCTATGCAAAGCATGACAGGATAACCTGTACGGAAATGTGCACTGCATTCTCAGCCTACAATGACTCATGAGATGAATTGGGCCCCTCGTGAGTCTCCTTCTCGCCCTTCCGCCACAACTCACGCTCGCACCAGATACGCTGTATAACGCGCACTGCAGTTGGTAATCACAGAAGAGGTCTGAGGATGTGGAACCACCAATGCACTGGACAGTTTCACTGTTACGACTGGCTCGGGTAGAGTCGGTCGTAGCCTCTCAAGTGTGATGGGAAGTCACAGGGTCAAGGGTTCAGTCATAATGTGTGACTAACCGGTGGACTCGGGCCTCGTGTTCTAGTGACGACGAGGAGAGTGGGGTGAGCCTTGGAGTCTAATGCTACCAAGGAGCTGACAAAGGTTACGACCTTGGATAGGTCGACGAAGGAGGAGAACGAAGAGCAACCGCTTCAAGGTAGCGGCAGGACCTCTAAAGGAGACGAGGGACGAGAGAAGAGGAAAAGGTGCTTGTATTCTCGGTGTGCCAAGTAAGAGACAAGGTACAAGAGAGGAGATCAAGTGTAAGGAATATACAAATGAGACGAGAAGTATATATATACACCCTAGAGTGGTTTAGGGCAAGTCAAGAAGAGTTCTGTTGGTAAGCATGGAATACGATGGAATCATATGGAATAAAAGATCAGTCAGCGAGGCTATGAAGGAGTAAGCACAATTACAAGATGGATGAGTAATCGTGAAGTAAAAAGATAGTCTAAGTGTAGCAAGAGAAATGAATCGTAACATTCACAGCACAACATTGACTGTCTTAATTGTCTTTGATATTTTATGTTTGTCTTAAGTAACTTACATGTTGTGATTATGGACCGGATGGCTTTGTAGCGCAACATCAGACGTCTTAGAATTATCTGCTTGTCTTAAGAAATTTGCATGTCGTGATTACTTAGATGTCTTGAAATATATTTCACAACAATAGTAAAAATACATTAAGACAAGGTGTAAGTCAGCCACCCTGACTTAATTGTCTTGGATGAACTTGATCATTT
>JBBPOH010000566.1:0-12252 GCA_038091335.1 Phylloporus arenicola | reverse complement strand
CCGCGTGCCTTGCTGTCCCATAGAAGACGCCGCTCGGGTGCGATGTTTCGGTGAATGAGGTTGCTGACCGTTGGGCCAAACGTCTTCTCTTGGTCGGAGCCTAGGAAGCATGAGGGTTGAGCCTCGGACAACGGAAAATCTTGGAGCGTTGGCCTACCTATCCAGATGAGATACCTACCAGTAAATTTATTTTAACCGTCGTGCCTCACTGAAACAAAAGCTACTCACCAGAAAGGTGATTGAATACACGTTGAGAGGGCAGCTCCGAGGCCTGTCCCTGTGCAAATACGTATGCCACGTTTGTACAACGTTGACGTGTTCGAAACACCCGCAAACTAAATTACTCGTGAGAATCCATCATACAAGATCCACCATGATGAACACACCTTGACCTGGCGTGTCCAGATTTCCTTCGGAGGATCGTTGACGAGGCTTTGAGTGAAATCGCCTATGGAGCAATGATGGGGGTTTGTGTAACTCACAACTAAAGGCGGGCTTACCTTGGACACCGCAAATCAAATAATGATATTTGGTGTGCGTCCCCTCTCTGTGAAGCAGTCAGAAAGTGAAACAATCGTTCACATCAAACGTACGATATGATGCCAAAAGCATGGTATTCCATCGCCATGGAACAGCTGATACGGGCGAGTAGTCCTTGTTGCATACCGCGCTCGAAGCGAAGAACAGCGACTTTCGGAGATGGCTGCAGATACGGTAAACATGAATCTCATCAAGGGTGTTACTCACTAGCTCTACGTTAACAGGAACCTTTCTGGTACAGATCCAAGGAAGGGCAATGCTATCAAGATGTTGTCAGCACACGTTGATGTGGGGGTGGACGACACGGACAGCAGGGTGATGCACAAGCAGTACCAGAACGATTGCTGGTGGATAACGTAGAGACCGCTGCGATCCCATTCCTTGTCCGTCACATCATACATGTTGGATAGGACCGTGTATACCCAACTCAGCAGGAGACCGGCCCAACCAAAAAATCTGTGGTTCCTTTCAAAGATACTATACAGATTGGTTGTCAGTCACAATTGAGGAATAGCTCCAGAGTACTCACTTGTGGTGAGTATTGCGGATCCAAGGCAACCCAGCAATCATGGTGATGAGCAACGTGACGACGGTAAGGACACTAAAGGCTATCAGTGAGCTATTGTATGTATCCTGGGCTTTAAACTGCTGGACGAGCATCAAGACGAGCCAGGCAATGCCAGAAATTGCACAAGAGCTGTGAATACCGCCGAGGTGCTGGTGATGTGTCATGATTTTATACTCCAAAGTCCTCGATGATCCCAACATACCTGGAGGGTAGAGGTACAACCAAGACGGAACCAGAGAGGTGTCCACTTGGCAAAGCATGTGTTGACAAACAAGTACAAAAGACGACCAAAAATCTCGTTGCGCATGAGCACGGCAAAGTTCAAATTTCCCAAGGCGAGAGCACCGGGATACTTGCGAGCATATGGCCAAAGATCAGCCGCAGCAAAACCCAACGCGATAAAGTTGAGTAAGAAAATGACTGTGAAAAACCGCCTTCATAGCGATGAGTGGCTCGGTGGGATGATCGTCCATAGAACTAACCTATATAAATTGTACCAAATGATGAAGTGGACATACTTGGATATCTTCATTTTCTGGGGTTTATGGGGT
Source organism: Phylloporus arenicola (assembly GCA_038091335.1). Lineage (NCBI taxonomy): Eukaryota > Fungi > Basidiomycota > Agaricomycetes > Boletales > Boletaceae > Phylloporus > Phylloporus arenicola. The sequence continues at coordinate 10,593 of JBBPOH010000566.1, read as the reverse complement.
CGTGAAGGTGCCTTGGAATGCCACACAAGTGCATCCTTCTTGAGAGATTGCACAGGGGAAACACCCGGATCGGGGGGTTCCTTCTCGCTCTGAGTGAGCACGGGATCTGCAGCGAGCGGAGGGGAATGGATATCCACCATCCCCTTCTCAGTATCGTCATGAGCAGGCCGTGACATGATAGGTCGTCCAAGGTCGCAGGTGAAAGTGTGTGCTGCGGTCCTTGCCTACATGTCCAGCTTTTATCGTCCCCCAGCCGTTCAACCTGGGCCCCTGGCCGTACACAGAAGCTGATTGATCTCGGAGATAATTCCGCAGGCAGTGACAGGGCGAAAGCCCTCGCATCACTGGTTCGAATGACCGGTGACTGGAGCCCAAGGACGAAAACTACATGGCCATCTGGTTATAGTGGGTCCACATTGTTATTTTGGTCAAAATTCCCTGGCATTGCTGGGCTTGTGAAAGGAAAGATATGGAGTAATCCGTCTCCGCGGGATACAAGATAATCTGCACGAGGACAAGGTGGGACCGATTGTACGTGCGGGTCCCGATAGCGTTCTATAGCGGTAGACATCGTGGGTAGTGATCGCGATGCGAAATTACCTTAGTCGCTAGTCCGAAACGTCCGAAAACACTAAAAGTTGGGGTCAGTTGTCACCGTGGTCCGCTCGACTAGCGGACATGATGTACGATAAGTCAAATCAGGTTGACTAGAGCGCACTGATGGCCTACACGGGAATTCAGTTATACAATTCGCGTCGACACGGCCGTCTCTGGTCTATTCCGTTGGAATGGTAGGGTAGAAAAAGTAACTTGTATGAACTGAGTCGGAGGCGCCCTTGAGCCTGAAGGTCTAAGTCATGGTGACACGTGGATCATGATGATATGCAACAGATCCGTCAGTCGCGCGAGCGTGAAAGGCTTGCAACACAATGGGGGTAACTCGTCACATACACCTGTGCAAAATTACCATGGCTGAGGCTCTGCACGCTCCCTTCAAATCCGGTGCACCTAGAAACTGAACCGGGTCGACCCCGGCATGCCACGGCTACTAAAGGTACTCCTCCGCCCGTTGTTGACGGAATTGCCCAGCCTCCACGGATCAACGATTCACTGCATGACGGGTAGAACAACATTAGGATAGGGCCATAAAACGAGGCACCGAGAGGATTAACAGTGTTTGCTGCGTCGCATGATCCGTTTGCAACGGGGTAACTTTGCACCAGAGAGAATATCCGATTCATCCTGTAACAAGATATTACGCAGATCGGACGCAGATATCACAGGTCTTGGTGCCGCGCAAGTTAGTCGGATGCCAAAGTAGATCAAATGGAACTTACAAATGGTATCATCCCCCTTCCTCCACAAAATTCCTGAGATTTCGAAGTTGCGCAGAAACCTCTTCCTTGAACAACCCAATCTCATTGCTATTCTTTGCAATGGCACGCACAGTCTCGTCCTTGAGACGTGCCACCTTGGCGACTTGCTCTCGGTAGCTGCAAAATCTGCGTGAGCATGGAGAACTGGTGTTGGTAGGGATTGCTCACTCGAACTGCAGGGCCTGAAGTCGCGACTTCACGCCCATTCCACTCGATAACGCTGCGGTGCGTGCATGCGCGAGTTCCCTCTCCAGTCGTGTGGCTTCAGCATTGCTCACCATAGACTCCTGCTGGGAGGCCTGCCACATTGTTGGTCGCGTATTGACAAACCATGGCGAAAATCACTCACGTCTCGAAGGTTGTCCGCTTGTTCGTTCAATGCAACCACCTTTTTCTCAAGCTCTTGAATTTCTTCATCCACGTTTTCGCATTCCAACGTCAATTGATCAAGTTCGTTATCCACCTTAATCCGCTCGCTCTCCACGTTAGCACGCTCGGTTCTTTTCGTCTCCGCCACTGCGCTGAGAGTCGGTTTGATCACCTTCCGAATGTCAGAGCCCGTGAGAAGTTGTTGAGGATTAGATGCCGCAATATTGAGTTGCAGCGGAAGGTCGATATCTTGAAAAGGTGGGGGAAGCGGGGGAAATAATCCGAGTGAGGAAAGGAAATTAGTGTATTGGTCAAGGGCCTCTTCGGCAGCGGCTCCTCGATTCGTCATGACCACCTCCAACGACATAACAGCCTTCTGAGCTTCAGCGATTCTATGCCTGAGATCCTCGAGATTTCGGGCTAGTGTTTCATGGTCGGTATTCATACGGACAACTTCTTCGGGCGTCAAGTTCTGTACTTTTACTACCTCGGCCAGTTTCGCATGTTCATTCTTAAGCTGCTGCAAGTTTGAGGCTAGAAAGTAATATTAATGAGGAGAGCTGACGAGAATAATGAGTGACGTACTTCGGACGGTGAGTTCAGCCTTCTCATGCGCAATGGTGTCAATCAAATGTTTCTTCCGCGATTCAAATCGCTGAAGAACGTCGTGAAACTTGGCTCTGTCGCTAACGAGAAACCCGTTGCTTTTTTGTAGCTTTTCGAGAGGCGCCTGGAGAGAACTAAAGTGTACATTCGCACTAAATGGAGTGATACTTACGGCAGACGATTGAAGTTGTTCATGCTCGGCCTTGAGCCGGGCGAGTCGTTCCTTTTGTTCTTCGAAGTCATTTAACACTCTTTCGTTCTTTTTCGCTGGGGGGGATAAACCTTCGTCAAAAGAAAGTGGACATAAGCCCACCATAGCGTGCCTCCAAAGCCTTATCTTGCACATCAAAGACATCGGCGCCATGAAAAAAAGCGATGTATGCCTCTGAAAAATAGTCGAATGCGAGTGCTTGATGATGTATTGGATCATGAAATTCCTCTGGTACCCTGTCCACTACTTGCAGGGTTGGATCGTCGCATTCCAGGTAATGTACGCGGGCCTGAAACATGGGGGATGACCGCACGCTCACGGATGCACAAGACTGACCTTTCCTATTTGGACTAACCAATGCAACACAGCGAGCAATGCGGGCCACGAATGCATACTACCAGGGGCAGCTAACCATTTATTATCAATCTGAGACGCGAATGGGTATTTGAGGGCTTTCAGTGCAGGCTGGAATTCGTCTTCGAAGCGCATCTTGGGGTCAAAGGGGTATGCTGGGTCTACGACGCTAACAAGATGCTGGAACATTGCACGAAAATCCTTTCCAGTTATACTTGTGAGCGTTTGCATAGAAATCTCGTACTCTGTAGCCTGTAGCCAAGAAAATATTTCTTGACGCATTCTGGCTTGGTATGAGCGCTCGCGAATTGGGCGCGGATCTTTGGGTACTTGGCTGCCCGAGGGTGCAGTAAGGGTGCCACCGCCTCCCCACATTGATCCACGACGCGTAGAACTTGATAGTATTGGTCAAACGGAGATAGGCTCGCGAAGAAGGTATAGGCTCACGCATTGAGTGGGGTTCGGCCATAATTTGGCTTGGTTGTGCTCTGCAGTAGTGGGTTGATGCCCTGGGACCTATACGCAGACTGCCGGGGATTTGATCCTGGTATTGGTGCACGCCCAGATGGCCCGGCGATGCTCATACGCGACGCAGGAGCCTTTTTGATGGTTGATGGAACAGGAAGACCAGAGCGAGCGATCCCGTGCATCTCCGCTGGAGGCTGCATTGTAGACCGTCGTAGTGCCTCTGACATGATTGTATTCGGATGACTTGATCAACGCGTTTGGCACGGTCAGCTCAGTCACGTGGCCTGTACCCAGGTTCGATGGTGCCCAAAGAACTATTCGGCGGCGCAATCGCTGTAGACAACTTCCCAGAACATCTCATAGACGCATCGTACGTTTCAGACTACCATCGTGGCGCGTTTGGATCCATCATCTCCTTGACAGAGACTTGCGGCAGATTCCCGACACTCAGGAGGTCTTTCTGTATCCCGATTCAAGTGTCTCCATCATCATCGAGGTATTACAACGCATACCAGAGCCAAATGACGCGGAGGCAGTCAAGTGATCTCGTTGTCATCTACTGTGTCCCACATCAAGTAACTGTCCTCCTCGTAGACTCCACTTCAAGGCACTAGCCCATGACAACGACTCCGTCAGCTACACGATGGATGATCCCATCTTGAAGCATACTAATCTGCCATCCCTTGTCATACTACGTGGATTGCAACACATCCGCAAATTCAATCAAACCCTCCCAGACGACGTGGACATATTAATCGCTCTCTTCCGTGTTCACTCTGGAGGTAAAAGCGCTGATGTGGTAGTCTCGGAGAACATACCCAGAAATGAGAAGGACGGCGTCAAAGAGAAGGCTGTTGCTGAGTTCGACTCGCTAGTCTCCTCTTTCCGTATCGTCGACTACGGCCTCTTTTGTTAAATCTGGGAACCCCGAAGCTCCTCACATCAGCGCCAGCTTTGCCTGATTAATTGGACAGGCTCAAGCCTGCCGACCAGCATGCCCAAACTCAGCGTCCCCGCTTTCAACTTCTTTATCCCAGCTCACTGGTGATGGTCCCTCCCAACCTACCAAGCTATATTATGTCAAAGTAGTAGTTAGTACTCGGATGATTGTTTCAAGTCTGGTTCTCAGGTGACGTACTGTGTCCAACATTGGTACAAACGATACAACGTTAAAATGGTTATTGTAAATGAGCTAGGTGTGACCTTCCTCATCCAACTCTTGCTCAGCTTCAGGTTCTTCCTCGATGCGTTCCCGAACAGCAGCCTTTGTTACTCCTGCGGCAGTCTTGGCATCTTTCTTCCGTTTCGCAGACTCCTTCAGTTTCTCCCACCGTTCGCGGAACCGCGCAATCATAACTTTCTGTGCGTGACAATCGGATATTAGATAACGGTATGATTGTCATAACCGCGGCCAACCTGTTTATCATTCTCTACACGAGTAACTCGAAGCTCGTCTTCGAGATCTCTGATTCGGCGCATTAGCTGTGTGTCGCGATCACGACCTGCATTAAGGGCCGCCATGGGAGCAGGGACGGTCGGTATATTGATATTCAACGTGCTGAGATCCACCCCTGGCGGCTGTCCCCCTGGTCGCTGTAACACGAGAGAAGCCCCCATAGCCCTCTGCGCCTAAGACACGGGGTTCATTGTAAATACAACAACAGGCGAGGCAAAAAGCGCTGGTCCTACCTGATGTCGCGCCATCACTATACTGTCCCGTAATAATTGATCTTGTTCTTTGCGTAATTGCAGCACGCGCTCTGCTTCAGCAAGTCGTCTTTGCATCTCTTCTACCTCCTGTTTCAGCGAGACGTTTTCTTTCAATAGCACTGACGTCCCCGACTCGGACTCGAACGGGATCAGGCAGAATGACTCCGAAAGGTCTTCACCTGTCATTCAACAAGATGAAGTCGGTCAAGCTGGTTCCTTTTTTATATTAAAACCTACCTTCGTCTGCCAATACTTCTTCGTCGGTTTCTTCGAGAACAACATCATGTTCTGTGACAGTAGCGTGAGCGTGATTACCGATACTTAAAACCACCATACTCGATTTGAGCTTGCCGTTACGTCCAAGTCTCCGCGAGAACTTGGAAACAAATTGTTCGTCACGCTCAGTCTCACTCCCTGAGCTACCGTCACGGTGCAATACCCGCTTGCCTAGAAAGGCCGATTCCGTTCCAAGAGGGGCTGTTGCAAAAGCGACAGGCTGAGAGAGATTGTCCAGCATTCCTTCCATGATCCGCCAAAAGTGGTTGAAGGCATCCCCTGGATCAGACTGAGAGAGATCGAAGATCAACCAAGCGTTGGGTAGCATTACGCACCCGTTGCCCAAGCACCATAAAGGATTCGTCCACGTTGTTTTGTGAATCCGTGAGTCGTACGGAAGCATTTGGGGGTATTGGAGGAGATGGAGTAGGGTAAGGGCTGGTTGGACCTAAGGGACTATGTTCGGCGCGGATTTGAGCGAGAGAGGCTTTCTGGGGGAGAGTCGGATCCTTGTTCTCTTCGCGTAGCTTGGCGATCCTGCGCTCGAGTTCTCTTCCCGCCTTGATGTGTTCGTTGTAAAGCATACGAAGTGTACGCCTCGTCTGGGATCAGAAAGTAATGAGACACGCAATCCATGACGAGGCAGAGGATGTACGTTGTTATCGCTTGATTTCTCTTCACACTGCAAGAAGGCTTTCGCAGCTTTTGCATGTTCTTCTGCAGCAGGGATGAGCAATCCTTCGTTCAGAAAATCGTCGGCATTTGCTGCATGTTGGTGTGCCTATTGCTCGTGCTTGAGGATGAGGTGTGTCTGTTTTACGAGTCGACTTACGAGGTGCAAAGGTGAATCTGCTGTCGACATTCTGTGCGTTGAGTGCAAGCCTTGTGTGCCTCATTGGGATATCCAAGCTAGCGTACTTAAAAGTTCTCCAAAGCTTCACGCCCCAGTCACACCAAACCGCGAGGTTTCAGCTGCACAGAGTGTCTGTCCAGGAGCCGATTGTCATGTTGCGGCGGTGTCTGAAAATTGGACACTCGGCTTATTCCCGTCGTCGTCTTCGTCCTCAACGCCGAGTAAGATCAGCCTCAGGATCGCCAGCACTTTGGGAATTGAGGCTAGCGATTCGACCACCCCTTATCTTGCCTCCATGTCCACCGTTCTGTCCGTATTCCCCGTCTTTTTTCTCTCATCATAGCGCTTACTCCTCCACAGCAGGAAGAAAATCAGAATAACGGGTGCGTCCTGTTGCTCATGCCAGCGTCGTCGTTTACGTAGCAATTTACCGCACAATAGTCGTTGCCGCAGATGGTTTATCGAAGCGGGACGTCTTTCGTCTCCCCGACCCCTTTGCCGTTATCACCGTCGATGCAGAGCAGACACATACAACCAGCGTCATAAAGAAAACCCTAAACCCGTATTGGAATGAAAGCTTCGACATGTGAGCAATTCTCTCCCTTTGGTCGGCAGCCCTCTTTTCTCACACCCATATCCGCAGCACCGTCAAGGATTCCTCCGTCGTCGCAGTCCAGATATTTGACCAGCGCAAGTTCAAAAGGCGTGATCAGGGGTTTCTTGGTGTCGTCAATGTCAAAGTCAGTGACGTTCTCGATCTTGAGCTGGGTGCCCATGGTAAGCGCCCGCCAACTGGTGGTTATTCTGTTTGTCCAATCAACACATTTCCTCAGAAATGCTGACTCTGGATCTGAAAAAATCCAACGATAATCTTGTCGTGCACGGTAAACTCATCATATACTTGTCAACAAACGTCAATCAACCAATATCCAATCCTGGACCCTCTCAGGTTCACGGCGTTACCACCGCACTAGCTGACATGGGCATGAATGAGTCCAGCATATCTCTTTCTCCAAACGGTCCTGCTGGAAATCCATTGTCCAGGACGCCCAGTGCACATGCAGCCGAGGCCGCAACACCACTATTACCTGTTTCAACCCCCCATGTACCATCTTTGTCCGGTCATGCAGATCAGGATCAGTCCCTTCCCCAGGCCAACCGTCCCGCTAGCTCAGGTAGTGCAGTGACCCTTGGCGCCGCTCAGCAGCCCAATGCTGCAACCCCAACAACAGCCTCAGGTGCTGCCAATCAACAGAGAAACTTCAACCCCAACGTCGACCAATTTGGACCACTGCCTCCAGGTTGGGAGCGTCGTATGGATCCTCTTGGCCGAACCTACTACGTAGATCACAACACGCGAACGACCACTTGGAATCGACCTTCCCCAGACCAATCGGTAAATACAAACAATCAGGATAGCGAGACGAATGCAGCCAGAGATCAGCATTCTCGTCGTGTTCTGGCCGACGACATGGTCGATGTCACCCACACTAATACACAATCCAGTGCTCACCGTTCGGGCGCTACCACACCCCCAGCTAATCCGAACAACACTTCATCGGCTGCCATCACTGCTGGTAATAACATGACCACTGCAGGTACTGGAAGCCTCCCGGCTGGATGGGAGGAACGGTACACTCCTGAAGGACGCCCGTATTACGTTGACCATAACACTCGTACGACTACTTGGGTTGACCCTCGTCGCCAGACAGTCATTCGTGTCATGGGACCCAATGGTCAAAATACAGCTCTCCAGCCACAGGCTATTTCTCAGCTCGGACCTTTACCTTCTGGATGGGAGATGCGTCTCACCGCAACTGCCCGCGTGTACTTTGTGGATCACAATACCAAGACCACGACCTGGGACGATCCCCGTCTCCCATCCACACTGGATGCAAATGTGCCGCAGTACAAACGCGATTTCCGCAGGAAACTCATTTATTTCCGTAGCCAGCCTGCCATGCGTGCGCAACCAGGTAACTGCCAGATCAAAGTTAGGCGAAACCACATCTTCGAAGATAGTTATGCGGAGATTATGAGGCAGACCCCCAATGATTTGAAGAAGCGTCTCATGATCAAGTTCGATGGCGAGGATGGTTTAGACTACGGTGGTCTTTCTAGGTAAGTTGGTGACCACCAATATTTGTCCGCGAACCGACGCCTCTTTAGAGAGTTTTTCTTCCTTCTCTCACACGAGATGTTCAACCCATTTTATTGCCTGTTTGAATACTCCGCGCACGATAACTACACGCTCCAGATCAACCCTGCCTCCGGGGTAAACCCTGAACATCTGAATTACTTCAAGTTCATCGGCCGTTGTCTAGGACTTGGTATTTTCCACCGACGCTTCCTTGATGCATACTTTATCGTCAGCTTCTACAAGATGATATTGAGGAAGAAGGTCAATCTATCCGACTTGGAGTCGGTTGATGCAGAACTTCATCGTGGCCTCACGTGGATGCTGTAAGTTTCCCTCGTATCATGTATTTCTAAGTTCTCACGAGGGGTGCAGCGAAAACGACATTACGGATATCATTGACGAAACTTTTACCACAACGGAAGAACGATTTGGAGAGCTCGTAACGCTCGACCTGAAACCCGGCGGCGGCGACGTTCCTGTGACTGAGGACAACAAGAAAGATTATGTCGATGCTGTAGTGGAGTATCGTATCTCGAAGCGCATCAAGGATCAGTTTGAAGCTTTCATGTCTGGTTTCAGCGAGCTGATTCCACAGGAACTGATCACGGTCTTTGATGAAAGAGAGCTCGAATTACTCATAGGTGGAATGTCCGAGATTGATGTGTAAGTCTCCATGTTTCCTTGGAGTGTTGTTGTCAGCTGATCGGTTTATAGTGATGATTGGACAAAACATACCGATTACCGAGGCTACGAAGTGAACGACGAAGTCATTCAGTGGTTCTGGAAGTGCATTCGCAGTTGGCCACCTGAACGCAAATCTCGACTGTTACAGTTTGCCACGGGTACCTCGCGTATTCCTGTCAACGGCTTCAAGGATCTGCAAGGCTCGGACGGCCCAAGGCGTTTCACAATCGAGAAATCAGGCGATCCGTCGCAACTGCCAAAGAGTCATACTTGTTTCAACCGCATCGATTTACCACCGTACAAGGACTACGCGAGCTTGGAGCAAAAGCTCACGCTCGCTGTAGAGTAAGTTCGCTCTCCACATATCCGGTTCGATTAGTGACATATTCGTCAAACAGGGAAACTGTTGGATTTGGTCAGGAATAAGCTTTGCGGACTAACACTATCTATTTACCCCTTCCGACTTGTCTTATTTTCATTTTCGTCACTGAACGACATCCTATCTCTTTTGTAATCTTATCGGGATGTATTGTTGTTCGCACGAAACTCTGCCTGTCTTGAGTGGCCATGTCTGTTCCACGTACCCACATACTACATGCTAAGTAATACTAGTCCAGGAAACCGTCCCTAACATAACATCATCCACAAAACTTCAGCAAGTCGATCAGTGTCTAAGATTGTCCAAGACTGCTCATGACACTAAGTTCGGTTAACATTAGCCGTTCCACTGAAGGTGCCTCAACGCTTTTCAAACGCGAACCCGATATAAATGTCTGACATCCATCGTGAGTAATATCTGGAAATGTACAAGAGAAACAGCTCACTAGCAGCTTCCCACTGCTCCTCGTTCATCGAGCTCTCACCACTCGCGTCCACGACTTTCATGCGCACCATAAGTTCCTTGAACTCCTCTTCCTCGGAGTGTTCCGCAAATATTTGATGAAATTCTTCCTTGTAGATTGGGTAGAGGGAATACTGCTCTGCCAGACTGCGAGGCAACGTAAGAAAACTGCCCAGACGAGTCACGATGCAAGTTGAATAGACACCCTTGCCAATCTGGGGGGTCGAAAGCCTCCCGCCCAAGCAGGTGACAAGATCACAAACACGGATGGTTTCGTGAAGCAACAGAGGTACACCCACCCTACAAAATTGTCCCAGTTTACAATGTATTCTGGGACATCCTCGACAGCATCCTTGAGGAAAAAATAGTATCGGTGTCCGAATAGGGGACGAGACTGCCGATCTTCAAAACGGATCTTATATACCGCATTACCAAAGGAAAGGTCAGGTGAAGAAGGTGGCAGTGCATCTAGCCGTTCTCTGAGAGATGTGTTATCCCTTTGACACCAAGTTGAACAAGAACAATGCATACAGTAATTGATCGGCGTTGGGAATAGTACCGAGAAATACGCCACCCTTGCGGAGGTACTGGCTCACGTTGTTAAGCATGCATCGCGCTTTTTGAAGTGTCTCAAAGGCATAGTGCATGCAAAATTGCATCGAGACGACATCAAAAGGCTGCGCGAGTCGTTCTGGCGGAAACACT
>JBBPOH010000565.1:0-12254 GCA_038091335.1 Phylloporus arenicola | reverse complement strand
AGCGGCACAGAGATAATATGGGGTGACAAACACGCACGTAGTTGGCGAAACTTAACATGATCTCCGGCGCGCGGTACCATCGCGTGGCAACGTATTCTGTCATGAATCCCTGGTTTCCAGCAGACTTGGATGTGCCACCACCAGGTGTGTACCCGCGCGCAAGACCGAAATCACAGATCTTGAGCTCACAATCGGCATTCACGAGCAGGTTTCCAGGTTTGAGATCCCGGTGGAGAACATTCGCAGAGTGGATATACTTTAAGCCGCACAATGTCTGGTATAAGAAAGACTGGAAGTGGGCGTCCGTGAGGGGTTGACCTGAACGGATCTGGCAGGCATGCGTAAGCAAGTAGACGGAGAGTAATGTGGAGCGTTGCTCACGATCGCATGGAGATCTGCCTCCATGAGTTCTTCCTACAAAATGGATAGACAGTGTTTGCCATTGGCACATGGAGAATCCAACCTATCGCTTACATAGAGATACACCTCGTCAAAGTTGCCGTTGGGCTGGAAGACAATGTCCATGTCATACAAGCAAGTGATCTGTTCGCCTAGCATCAGCGAGTGCCCATTCGGGATCACACCAAGACTGTCGCTCACATTCTTGTGTCCTCTAAAGTGGTGCAGCAGCCTGCAAGCACGACATGAGTTATACGGACCACCAAATGTATATGCCAATGTACATACCTGATCTCGCGAAGGCATCGTTTCGTCAAGATACGCTACATAGGATGAATATGCGTGCACGCAAAACCGACAAACAGCTTGCCTTGGTGTTGATGTTGGTGATTTTCTTGATCGCACATCCTTCGCCCGATCTCCTGTGTCGCGCAGCAACGACGCAGCCATAGGCACCCTGGCCGAGCTCCTTCACGAACTCGTACTCGTGGTCGACGATGAAGGTCGAGTTGAGCGCGTTGAAGCTGTGTCTCTGCATGATCGTGGTCGTCAAGGATGAAGAAACGAAATCCATGACACGTTATTATAGCGCGGGTTTGCTGTAGGGTCTAGGTACATATCGATGGCACCAAACAATACCACACATCTACACAGGCCAGCACACTGCCCTGGACCGAATATCGCCCCGACGGACCACAGGACACCTGCGGATGACTCGTGTTGTTCGCGAAAGCAAATTCCGGGGTGCTACCCGCTGGAATTTAGTCAAATGACCTGGGCCAGTGACTCACAATCATAGTATCCAGTCCGTTGAGAAGGGCCAGGGAGGCCTGTAGTTGAAAGACGCGTGGTACGATGGTGCACGACGTAAGCCGCCGGTAGATGATGAGACATGCCCGAAGAGCGTCGATTTTGTCGTCATGCGAAAGTGTTTCAATATATTCCTGAGGAAGCCGACAGCCGATCGAGTATGATGCGATATTTGCACCTTTATTCCGCCGCGTTTTCAAGTAGTCCCACCGCGTTTTTTGAGTAGTCTGCCGCGTTTTTTCGCATCACTGTGTTTTTATATAAACAGGAAAGTACGGTTATCCACTATGTGACGCGTATGGAGGGTTCCCCATGATGAGTGGAGCCTATTTTTCCACCTCATCGTTTGTCTGGAGACACTGCATATACGACAGGTGACGACAACGTCACCTGTCATGTTTGCAGGGCCTCCCGACAGGCATGCGTGCGAAGGGCAAAGCAGTGGTCCTGCGTCACCCGACCGCGTACTTGGTGGCAGTGGGAAGTCAAACAGGCCTGACATGGACACATGCGAGGTCGTTGTCATGCTGCTCGACCGGAGCGCGTATGGCGTGGGTAGCCTGGGATGTCTCGGCGCTGGACTCAGGTAATTGAAGGCGGGTGCATCTCTGGCATCGACTTCGGGCTCGGGCTGGGGATCGGCCATGGCCTCTGCGATACAGGTGTGTCGAGTTCAGGTCGGCGGGTGCGCAATCGCCGCGTCGTCTGGTCAGGAGGGCGGAGCAGGACATGCAGCAGTCGCTGTCCATTGTTTCCACGTGTGGAGGAAAAGTGGGGGAAAGTGGTAGCAATGATGGGCGACGAGAGGACGGCCTCATCGTCGCTTGCAAGTGGGCATGAGGGTGAGAGAGTGCATGCAAGTGGCGGGGATGCGTGAGTGTGCGCACACGCTGCACGCCCCAGTGGAAGTGCACAAGACATGCACACACGCACGGCCTGGCCTCTGTTGAACGTTGAACGTTTACGTGCCTGGGTTTTACCCACGGGTCTGCCCTTACTCCACCCGCACCAGCTGCACGCTTTTGGAATGCCCGCCTCGCCGTCATTCCACTCCTGCGCCAGGCTGGCGTGCTCGCCACTGTGCGTACACACTGCGCAGGCCTGCCCTCTCTAGCTGGCACAGGTCTTCCCTTGTCCTGGCCTTCCTCTGCGTTTTCCATCTCAGATACCTTACTACCATTGTTAGCCCGCATAATCCTCCACCAAGTCGTCCGTCTCCCTAGCTATCGTCTTTTCGGCCTCCGTAGACGCGCCTCGGCCCTCGTGGACCTACAACGGATCATATAGCAGCTACACATTTTCTTTCATCTTTTCTCCACTGCCTCATCACCACCTAGCTCGCTTTCTCAACCCGGTTTGTTGTGTTGCACCGAGTGGAAAATCTAGTGTAGTCCTTACTACATGCAATAAACGACATTTTAAAATACATGGTGGGACTATTTTTTTAAATGTGACAGACTACTCAATCAACGTGGTGGATACTCCAAAAAAACGCGGCGGAATACTCGGAAACGCGGCGGAATAAAGGTGCAAATATTGCATCATATAGTCCAACACTGAGCCATTCAACAAATGAGTAAGGAAGTGCATATCTGAACCCAGGGAAGAAATTCGATGGCCGTCAAAGTGATTCCAACATGCGATTCTGGTGTACTCTGAGGATCTGATCATAGTCTGATGCCCCAGACAAATCACGAATATCTGATGAAATATGGAACGGATATCGTAGGTCGAGTCCTTCTTTGCCAGCCCAATCGAAATCGATGAAGCGAATGCGGCTAGCTATCGGATCGAGACCATCAGCAAGCATCACATTTGGCTTGCGGAGATCCCCAAAGACAAACCCGCCACTATTTAGGACCTCGAGAGCACTCTTAACGCCGCTTCGCACATCAGGCGGTAGCTCGTCTGGATACAACGTTTGGAGTGTATGACCGACCACATAATCCATAACCACTACATTCATGTCGTGGTGGTCAGAACCTAATGTTTCGAATTGAATCAGCCCCGGGGCATGTCCACGGTCTGCCATCCATTCATGCACCTCCTTGCCATAACGGCGAACGAACTTGACGACTATGGTTTCCTGAGTATCCTGCCGAACAGCCTTGAAAGTGACACATCGTGGGTCAAGCTCGAGTGGTGTTACGTAGGTGAACTTGACGACACATTCTTTTCGAGTATCAAAGAACGAGGAAACAGATGGGCAAAAGCGCGGATGAACACGGCCAGGAATAACAGGAAGTGTTTCTAGCATTTCATAGTACGCCTTGAGATCGCCTATCGACTGTCTGAGGGCGTACAATAAGCGGGCGACAACGAAGACTTGGTTATCGTCTAGAGTACGGCTGCAGCCAAGCCATTCGTAAGAAGAAAGACGCTGGACTATGACACGAGACGTGATCACTCCGCCCATTATAACGATCCAAGGTCTGGCTAAACCTATGAATATTCAATGGTGTTGTAGTCGTTATTCAACTCTTGTACTACGGACATGCTCCACTCCAGCTACACAGTGTACCATTCAGTATCACATTCAATGAACGAACGATCCTCCTTTACAGTAATGTGTGAGATAGTTGAGGTTGTGGTATCGTTGATGGCGCCAGGTCGTCGCGACCTCAGTCGCGGTGGTCGTCGTCGTCACCGTCGCAGCACTACCTTCTTTTTCATCACCGAGACGAGGTGACGGCGATATGATGGCAAGGGAAAGTGAGCAAGAACGACCGAGGGTACATGGCGCCTTGTCCGGGCAAGTCGTAGTGCTACTGAATACTAAGAATTCAAGTATGGCGGGGTCGTCGTTGACGACGCTGCCGAACCCCCGGACGTATGTCTCTTTCTCCATTCACGCACCGTGATCTGATTGATCTCCCACAGCTGGAACATGTCCTTAGGACACGAACATGAAACCCAAGGTGGTGGCTGGACGATCCCCGCCTGGTCGGGAATGACGCCTGCAGCTCAAACAGCCTGAGCATCTTTCCCCTGCCCTCATATCGCCCACCGTCGCCTTAAGTGCCTTTCATCTTTGCATCTCTACGACGCTATGGATTTCACTTTTCTCCAGCACCCCCGCAGCCCCATTTTCATGGATGCCCCCATCACCTACGACTCCCTCTCCAACCTCGAGCCCTACCCCCGGTACCCGCAGTCTCCTTATTGCATCTCTACCATGGCTTGTAAGTTTTTTTTGATTGCACACACACACGTTTCTTACCCATCCCAGTGCCAGGTCCTTCTTCGTTCCCTCATCTTGACTTCAACACCATTGCCGAGTACTCATACGCCCCCTCTGCCAACTATGCCACCGCTTCCCCTGGTCGTCCCTGCACCCCACCCGAGGCTCCCGTGACCCGCCAAGACGCCATAATGCTCGCGCAACAATGTTTCCGATGAGGATGGCGACGACTTCCAGCCCGCGATCAAGAACCACGGGCAAGCAGTACTCCAGAAAACTTTCGCGTCTATGCCGTCACGGCATCTCTGAGAGAAGCTGTCGGATCTGTCCCGCTCACGCATCGTTCTAAAGTCGAGAAGTAAAGTTTCGGTGAACTTTGCGCGACCGTTTAGCGCTGATTGGGTAATAGGCCTAGGTTCGGCTGCAGCCAGATGGACCACATCGCCGATCAGGACCGCATGCCCGTGGTGCCTTTTGAAAGACACCAAGATCTGCCCGATTTGGCCCACAGGTGCGGGCTCTGGTTGGCAGATTGAATCCAGGCAAAGTAACGCGCGAGGCAGGCGTTCCAAACTGTCCTGAAGCGAACTAGCGCGAATTTTGCAATCCCAACCACGGGCTTCTGCCGTTTAAATCTGCAGTACAAGATGTGCTTGCCGTCTGTATAAACAGCAGATTAGACTCCCTTGTGACGCTGCGCTCTCTCGAACGCTAAGGTATCCCTCTACTTGGTACCTGCAATGCCCGACCACTCATCTGACACTACACTGCGCGAGTGTCCTGCTTGCAACCTGCAGTTTGACTCCCATTTGACTCTGCGTCGCCATCGTTCGGCGAAGCACAGCGCTCTCTTGTTTCGTTCGGACAGCAAGGACTACGTTGTGAATCCGGAGGAGAACGGGTATGCCTGCCCGCTTGGCAGCTGCTCCCAGTCGTACCGCAGCAGGGATGGTCTTCAGCGACACCTTCGAAAGCACCACGGAGTAAAGTTTTCAGCCGGTGTTACTTGCGCACAAGACCCATCCACTCCACCCTCGCATTTTGTAGAGGGCTTGCTTGCTGCTACGAAAGCCACCCAGCCTAGCGAGGCGAGATTGCTAAGTACATCCACCACTATTGGGGTTTCCTTGCGGTTCTAACGTCAGAAAAAAGGGACTGCGTCTGCTCGACCTTTCACGTCGCTCCGCAACGAGTCAACATCGTCTATCGGTGGTGTTTTTGGCGAACAACGTCAGGGTGAGTACTTTTGTTTTATCTTTACGAAGTTGCACATCCCTGGTCACCAGTGCTCGAAACTGACAGCTCATCAGGTGGGAAGGGCCAGGGAATTACAGGTCCGCTGCAGCTCAGTGAAGCCATACCAGAAAGCGGTGAGCATCCGTCGTCTTCAGTAGAATGGGTTCTTCGTTTAATGCTTTGTGACAATGGCGCAGTTCACACCCCTGAGGGGGATGTTAGTAAAGAAGGGGCTGTCGCAGAAAGTGAGGCAGCTGCAGGTGAGCCTTCGAGGGTGTCGGTTTGAACTTTGCGGCTGCTCAGTGCTCATGCACCACCTAGTAGGGGGTAGTGGTGTGGCTCTGATGCCCGGAAGAAGGTATCTAGAAACCTCGCCGGCCTTGGATGCCCTCGGGCTCTGGTTGCACACCGGACTGCAGGTGTTGATATGCCGCAGGTGTAAGGTAGCGCTGTCATCGAAGATGGTAGCGGGGCATTTGAAAAAGCAACATGCTGAGGTCGTCCCCGTGGCGCGCAGAAAGGAGCTGGAGGACCTATGCGCACAGGACGGGGTGTACGAAAACCCTAGTAAAGTCTACTTGCCAAGGGCGGGGGGTCCACCGGTTGAAGGCGTAGCACCACCTGTTGCAGGCCTGTCGTGCGCTGCGGGTGGCAGTTGCCGGTATAGCGTTTGCGACCTGCAAGCGATGATCAAGCACGGGAGGGAGATCCACGAAGGGGGTACAGTGGCCACGACGAAGTATCGAGCATCGAAGGTACAAGTGCTGTTCCGGGGTGTCGGCCGTGTGTACTTCGAGGTCGACCCTGAGCTGACTGCTTTGTCGGACGTTGATGCCCGTGACTATTTGCGTGCAGAGTTCCTGCAAGAAGCAGGCTTTGACGAAGTTGTAACTGCAGATGGCTCGCGAGATCGCCCCCCGTTACTGAACGCTACTCACTGGGACGAATTCATGCCGGAGATTCGGGAGAATGTGGACGAACGCCGTGCCGCGCACACTTTGAAAGGGAAGCATGCAGCAGGCGAGCAGGATGGGATTTTTGACGCGCTGCAGAGGACGGTGCTGAGTCACCACAGAAACACACGAAATGAGCTAGAGCTTTCAGCAAACCCGTTTCTCCTGAGGAAGGTGTTGCTGAATGGTCCGGATTTCCACGCCGAACGGTAAGTCTTGTTTTGCAGAGGTGTCAGCCAGGTAGACAGGGTACTGATTGGACCGCAATTCGAATATCAGGTCAAAATGGTACTTCACAATGCTTTCGGAGGACGATAACAGCTACACCAGGCTCTTCGTGCAAATGGTTCGGGCAATGATAAGGGCAAGACTGGGCCACCCCTGCAGGCTGAAGTTCAGCTACACTGAGTGCCAGGGAGCCCAGCTTGACTGGCTCATCGGTCGCTTAAAGGGAGCTGCGCAACAACCTGAGGCATCTCAGCCAACGGTGGCAGTGCGGGAGGCATACCAAGCATTCTGCTGGAGCCTCGTCTACAACTCTGGTCCTGAGACGCTGCCGCGGTGGGCAGATCCCATAGAGCGCTTTATCTGGCTACTGGCCTTGCGTGATGACGGCACTTTCATGCAGGCAAGCGACTTTGCACCAGTGCTGGCGAAGTTGAAGTATTTTTGCCGCCTGACCACGCTTCACGAGGCCCTGGATTTCAAGAATGGGGAGAACCGATGCGAAGGTATGATCGAGTGAGTAGAGGGTGTTCCTTTTTCAAATTTCCTGTTTTTCTTTGCTGTGGTCCTGTTTCTCATGCATCCCTACTTATTTAGGCGGGTTGGCCGCCACCATTCGCTCACACTCCGGCTGGATAGACTTACAACGTTTAGCATGGTGTCGGAACTTCAGCAGTTCACCACAGCGCTGGCGCTGTCGCAAACAAAAGACCCGAAGGTGTTCGTAGACCCCGATTTCGAGTGGATCAAAATCAAAACGGAAACTCTGCATCTGGACGCTCTTAGGAATGGGATGCAGGAGCTGATAAAGCGGATCAAGGATTCTTTCATTCTGCTCAGCGGAGATCCAGCTTGGCCTGCGCTATCGCAAACGTCTCATGTGAAGGATGATGTGGAGAACGTGAAGAGGGGGTATTGCTTCTTGGATGAGTCGCCGTACAGAGAGGCGAGGTATTCATTCTTCCTCGCAGCAGTGGAAAGGCACAGATTGGGTACTTTCCTCAAGCCGCAGGAGTGGTCGTGGGACATGGCAGCCATTCAATCATTTTTGGACCGTGCGGATGAAGTCTGGGGGCATGTCATGCACCTCCTTTACGTTGGCCTGCACCTTTCGACAAGGGCTATGCAGTTTCTGCAGTATCAGTTTCGCAACGCGGACAGACCGCGAAACCTTATTTTCCAAGGCATGGAGGGAGTGTCAATAACTAGGTATAGCAAGAGCACGAGTATGAAGGGGGCGGACGCCTGCATTCCGGCTTTTCTGTCTGCACCACTCCGTGAAATCCTTCTCGTGCTACTTGGGAGCGGATTTCGAGAAGCCCAAGCGATCCTCGCCGGAGTCGTATATGGGCGGGAAGCTCGTTGGCTATATAGGACGTGCGTAACTTTGGTGGTTTGGGCGCCTTTCCAATCAAGGGTGCTGACTCACTCACTCACTCACTCACACTCTCTAGCTATCTTTGTGTTGAAAGGGGGGCCAGGATCAAGCAGGACAACTTCTACGAGGTCTTGAGGAAGCGAAACGAGAAATTCTTTGGGTGCGCATGGGGTGCGAGTGATTTCCGACAAGGCATGGTAACCCTGGGTCGCGAATTCATCTCACCGAATGAAGAATTCCCGTGCGCCGATGAGGTCCTCGCAGAGGCTGCTGACCACACAACCGAAGTAGACGTAACCCACTACGCAAACATTCACGGTGCACTCCCCCGACTTTCTAACAACACTCTCTGCCAGCAGCGTTGGCTCTCTGAAGAGTGGTCCAGTCTCCTTGGCCTAGGGCCACATCCTCCCCCAGACCCTGTTCGCGTCATTCGGAAAGAAAAGAAAACCTTTGACAGGGTAGAGCTGGTGGCCCGGTTAACTGAAACAATCTCTGCAGCAGTTGTGGATGGGGTGATGCGCAAGTTTGAATCAATGGGGCTGGTTGCAAACCTTTTGAATAAGGAACCACAACCTCTCCCTGGAGCAGAGCTACTCCCGCTATCTCCTACATCCGGAACCACAAGCGCTACCGTGAAATCAGGCCCTCCCCTGGGTGAAGAACAGGAGCAACTTATGTTGGAAGAGCAGAGCGAGCTACTGTCTTCTCCCTTGCTAGACAATCTGTTCGAACGGGAAATGTGGAGTTGCAATACGGCAAGCTACTCGGCAACCCCGGCGCAAGATCCGCCGAGAGATATTCGTTCCCTTGAGACCACCCCGCCACGACTGGCCCATACAACGCACCCATTGCTCGGTCGGGCTATGCAAGAACGGGGGTCATGCCCTAGTAAAAGACGAAGAGAAGAGGCTGTAGCCTTGTCCATCCCCCAACAGGAACCCGCTAGACCCTCGAAGAGGTCACGCCACCCTAGGGGAAGTGCAGTGCAACAAGAGAGTAACCGGCCTCGGTCTTCACAGCATCCGGATGCCGTCCATTACGGGCGCTCGGTATCAGATTCCGTAGACGGCTTCGCAGCGTCGCACCCACCCATACACCTGGCCAACTCAAGGGAGCAGGGTTTTAGCAAGGATGTGGCTTCAGACACAGACACAGGCCTCGATCCAGACACAGACAGCAATGGCGGCAGCGACGTAGGAAGAGACCAAGGGAAACTCGACCTTCACGATGTTTCATACGCTGCCTCAGAACCTTTGTACGCCAATGCCTTCACCACCCGTTCTGAGAGTGAAAGCACCCTGTGCTCCAACATTCGTGGCGTCATGCAACACACTACTGGCGTTTCGGGAACCCACGAAAAGAACGGCCGTTTGCGAGTATACAACCTCCCAGGGTACGCTTCTCAGGTAAGGCTGCCCCCCAGTCCTAGCCCTGGACTGTCACCAATCTTTAAATTACTAGGCATACTCACCTCCAGAACCACAACGCACCCAATCCAGTTTGGCACCCAGGAACTTCCTGGTTTTCGGGGAGCCAACTGATGCGAAGCAACTGGCAACGCTGGCGCTCAAGGGGGTCCTCAACCAGAAGAAAAGTGGCAATGAGCCAACGACTCGCATGGAAACCGGGGTAAAGCATTTCAGTCACTGTTATCTGCGTGCTACGTGGGCTAAAATACGCTTGCTACTCTATCTGCAGGTGCTGTCCCAGCAGGAGCCCCTTACCCTCAAGGCCCTGTCGCAAGCTCCAGGAGGGCTTGCCCGTAGCGCATCTCTGCCGCACTTAAGTGGGCCAAGCCTGAGAGCCACAGCCTCGCTTGCAGTGATGGGAGCTCGATTGGCCCGCACCAAAGATCTCGATAGATTCATGCCCGTTTTGAAAGGCAAATGCCCTTACCACTTCGCAGCAAATGGAGAGATTGTTCCGGACCATTTCCCTGACTGTCCCTATTTCACTGACCCTGGCGGAGAGTACGACGTGTTCAGACGCACATTCGTGTTTCAACCCTTCTGTTACTGTTTTTCCTGCGGCATGCCGCAAGACAGAAAAAGAAACGGCGAGGCCCCGTCATGCCATGCTGGAGTTCCATACGGGAAGGGCTGCGTGTTCGGATCTTTCATTTTCAGGGCCGTGTTCTGCATCTGGCAGAATCCGCATCTGAGGAAGAGGATGAAGCAGGATCTCGGTTTGACAGAAACTTTGTCTAGCTGTCGTGTGTTTGCAGACTGGGCAAACAAAGAGTTAAGAGAAGATGGCAAATATCACAACTGTCTCGAAGTTTTCCTTTGGTTCTGCCGCATGCAGGAGAAGAAGAATCCACGGCTGTTCCTGCAGCTCTAACGGCACACTCGTAGTTGACAACTGGAGTGTAAATAGAAATCTCTGCTGAACCCCATTAGACGGAACCTGGGAAGTCATCCTACTACTGCTACTGCTTCGTACGAAGCCCAAGGAGTGATCAAGCTCACTAGTTTGTCTGCACACATCATCCAAACATGCGGCAGGAACGTCAGTTTAGAGCTAGACCGATTAGGCGTCGGACCTGCTCACTCCATTTGGCCAGAGTTCGACTTAGTTCGTGCTATCGAAGTGGAGCAGAGTCCCTCTCGAAGTTGGAATGAAGCGCGTCGCTCTCAACCAGTCTGATTATTCTACTGCCAAAGACCGATATGTAGATTACTGCGGCCAACATCCGTGCCAAGCAGTACCGTTGGTTGGCCCGATGTCAGTTATCCGCTGAATGAGATGGAGGGCGATGGTGATGGAGGGCGAGAGGGTGTGGGCATGCCAAGAACAGGTGAGGACGTGTGAAGATCGTGAGACGAGGCGACACGACACGACCGGGGGGGGGGGGTGAGAATGTACTGAGGCATTGGGGATGTATGTGCGAGCTGCTCAAGCGCTCATGCCCAACAGGTGACAGCAATGGCGACGCCGACGTGAGCACGGGGCCCTGAAACTGTGTGAGCGCGCATGCAGGGGAATGGGTGAGAAATCACCATGTCCCATTTATGACTGTGGAAGAAGCATGCACTGCTAGAACCACTGCGTGAGCTACACCAAAAACGACAAATTTCTTTGGTCATCGGCATTCCAACCAATCTGACTCCTTTTGGCATCTCTACCATCCCAGTGCCAGGCCCTTCTTCTTCGTCCCCTCATCTTGACTTCAGCACCCTCAACCTGACCAACACCATCGGCGAGTACTCGTACGCCCCCTCTGCCAACTACACCACCGCTTCCCCTGGTCGTCCCTACACCCCACCCGAGGCTCCCGGCGCGACCCGCTCGGCGGCCAAGACCCCATGATGGAAGTCGCGCAACAACATTTCCGATGAAGATGGCGGCGACTCCCAGCCCGCGATCAAGAACCACTACCTGTCAACACGTCGAGTCCGGGCAGAGACATCGCGATGGCTACCGCGGGCTTAAAAACGAGGCTCCAACAGGCTGAAACGACTCTGCACATGCGCACCCCACTTCATATCTCACGACGACAACTACTACTGCCTCGTGCACACCTCGTTCTCCTCCCTCGTCCCCCACTGCCCATCTACAGTCCCACCCACCCACACTCGCCCTCACCCCCATATCGCAACATCGTTTGCTCGCCTTGCTAGCCCCCGCACAAGGATGATTCAGGGTCGACATGCCCGCACGCCTCGCCCATTCCCCAATGCACCTGTGCGTTCCAGCCTACTCGCCCTCACCCTCATATTGCCGTCTGCGGATCTTGAAGTCCCGTGCTCCAGCGTTGAAGCGGACGTGTCGGGAAGTCGGATAGAGATGAGGACCCCGGAAATATGCCGGAGAAGCTGCGGAAGTCGTCAGAACACGCCAATGAAGCGATAGAGTGAGTAGACAAGGAAGATGTACCTCCAGGAGCTCCAGATAAGCCGGGCGTCTTGTGCAAACACCGTTGACGGATCGAGTCTACCTCATGCTAACCCAGGCTTTGGACAGTCAACTTGGTGGTTTTCCATTTGGCCCAACCGGAACAGGTGCCTCTGTCGACTCCGATGTGGCAGAAGTACCATCTTTCTCAGGTAAAACTAAATCCGTCAAGGCC
>JBBPOH010000564.1:0-12260 GCA_038091335.1 Phylloporus arenicola | reverse complement strand
TCAGATGACAAGGAATGGATAGCGAGTAATCGTGGAAAAGAAATGATAGTCCGAGTATGAAGGGGAAACAAATCATAACAGTATCAACTATAGAACATAAAGTCATATTTCTAGAATGCCTGGAAGCTTACGCAGCCCTCTCGCCGGGCCACCTCCACCACTTCGACAGGCTCTACAAGTTCTCCAGAACCTCCAACTCTAAGATTCACATGTTGTTCTACCTTATCGTGCTCAAAGATCCCACCTCGGTCATAGCCAGACGATATGCCCAAACAGCTCTTGACTGGGTTGTGGGCAAAGACACTGGGATCGTCCAAGGTCTGATGAAAACTAGCAGGCTGCTCTTCACTGCTGTGTACAAGGTTGACCGTGTGAAGACGCTCACTGCGTATTACAGTGCTTGAATGTTATTCCACCCCATCACTCGGAAGCTCATTGAGCAGGTATGTTGCATCCGTTGATCTTGGATGGCATGCTAGAGGATGACGCTGGCATTGTAGGATTTAGGCTTGAGCGCTTGACAACTGTTTTTTGTACACTTGGATAGCTGTCAGAATCTCTCTCAATGTTCAACACGGATTTGAAGCGACTAGTGCTATGCTGGACTTGAGTTGCTGTGCTCAGGTGCGTTAGATGCACCCGCCACTCTGATTGCACTGGCCTTGAATGTTTCGCGGACGAGCCAAGGGCAAGGCGGACACCCAGGGACAAATATTCTGTCTTGCTCAAACATTGAAGACATCCTTCACTACAGGCTCTTGCAGTGACTTACCACCGAAGCGCATGCACAGCCTTATTGCAGGTATGCAAACGCTGAGATTCACACAACCTTTCATGATTTTGCAGCCACTACCAGAGTCTTTGACCTCATTCCCTGGAGTCGTTCAAGATCTGATGAAAGCCACATTAAACCAGTAGATAATTTTACAGCTGTGAACAAGGTCAGCCGCAAGAAAATCGCTGCACAGAGTACAGCGCCCGAACATTGTTCCATTCAAATTGCACAACGCTCATTGAGCAGGTATGTTGCATGCCTGTTGACACTGGAAGATGCGGCCTAGTGATGACGATGGCTTTGTAGGATCTGGGTCTGGATCTGAGCACTTGACCCCTGACTGTGGTGAAGTTGACTCTCGATGCTGTCTGGTGCCCCCATTTATGTGCATTTAGCTGAATTCCGATTTCAAGGTGACTGATCTATGTACACATGTCATCTCCAGGAAGATCATTCTTTCTCCTGCCATTAGATACACATGTTTGGTTAGATGCTCTTGATTTGCTCCACCAACACTGGGCATGCACACCAACTGGTAGTCAGGGGTACATCTTTTGATCTCTCAATGCTGGTCCAGTCACTGATGTTGTGCATCACGCTTTGTGTAGAGTCAGTGATACATTCGCCCTTCACCAGGCATCTGATGAAAATGCCACTTCAAGCTTTTACTCTCATCCGCCACTTTGGCGGATCACAGCGGCACGTGACATCATTTTATGGACGCGCGACGTCGCGCGAGACTAAGCCCCGAAGTGGACACCAGTAAGATTGATAGGGAAGACCATCAAGCACTTATATCTGTCGGTTGATAATGTAACAAGGATCCACGCAAAGCTCTCCTGACGAATCCGGAATCATGGGTAAGCTGTTATCATATATAGGTCTCTCGCTCCAACCTGTGTGATTCAGTTGGATTTCAGTCGCTGGGCCACTGCTAAATATATCTAACATTCAGGTTGTCCATACTTACGATGCGCATTGCGAAGAACTTCAACCTCGGGAAACTGAAGCCAAGCCGTAACAACTGATTCCGTTTCTGCTACTGGCAGACACTTGAAGGAAATTCCGTTTCAAAGAGGTATCTGTTTGCGCATTCAACCAAAAGCTTCCGTCCGGAACGTGACTGATAGCCGAACTTCTGACTCGGCCCTACACTCAAGTTCGGACTTGTTTGGTTTTGCTGATTGACTCCCTGGTTCACATTCAATGATGCTCCCTGCTATTAGTCCGTTCTCAAAATCAATATCGCTACTCCCTGCCTCAACAACTTGGGGTTCATGTCAACGGCATGGGAAGCGCAGCCATGACAGATATCAGACTACTATGTCGAGGTCATGCGGTAGCGAGAATCTACTTACACCTTTCCGGGAAGCCGACCAGCGTGTTGCACAACGTGGTACGTAATGGCCAAGCGTTGGCCAAGCATATTCTAATCAGGCTCAGGGCTGTGGCATGGTCTCTGCCATTTAAATCCCCTACTTATACTGCCCACATCTGCTTTCGTCCATCAGCAAATTGAACTTGAACGCTACGACCTGGGCCTGCCAAATTGCTGGCAGCTGCCCCAGCGTATTCTTGAATTCATGAATTCCCAACTACAGCAAGTTGTCACAAGCATTCAGCTGAAGAATTACATGTCCCGTAGGTCCACTGCCTCCCTCCTGGCGTCCAGTTCCTTCACTGTTCTGTCTAGTTGTGGTCATCACTATTATCGGCTACGATTATAGTAAGTCGTTTTCCTTGTTCACGTCGGACAAACCTAAAACATTATTAGTCCTTATATTTTCGGATGAGGTGTGCTTCGCATCCATCATACACGTGTTTCAATTACTGATGTTTTTTCCAGATAGAGTTCATTTGGGTGATTGCTTACTTCTCCTTTGTTGATCAAACATTCTGATGTGAATGCAGAACAAGCCCTGGACATGGATATCTACGTTATATGTCCTCGTACGTACCTCGACTATACCCACGATGTCAACTAAGATTGATTTCAGGCGCGCTATTCTGGGTTGTGCAGTTCTGTGTACGTGTATCCTCGTGACATATTTATCACAGTAATCCCTGATTGTGTATTAGTTGCTATGCACTCTGTGCGTCCAGCCTTAATTCCGAGTTTCTTGATCTGACCCAGCCTGGTCAAAGGGGGTTCTTCTTTCCTTTCTGGCCCTGCAACGGTAATTTCATAAACCTCTGTTGATTATCGACGGGACTTACAATTTTAACTATGGTAGACGTATGTGCTCATCCTTTGTCTTTACGTTGAACCACATTTCCAGTCGACTGCATATATTTCAACAGATGTGAGTATAGTTGGTCACTTTTTCCGACGATTACACTAATTAGGAATGCTCTAGGCAGTATAATTGGGATTTTTGGTACATGTTGCTTCTGGATTTTCATGTGTTCTGCCGATTGTGAGTTCGCGTTCTCACTTCCAATCCGGTGGATGGTTGATCCGGGTGGGTGTAGTGGTTATGGCCCTGCGACTATGGGCATTATACAATCGATCAAGGCTCATCCTTGGCACCCTCTTTATGTTCTTTGTCATGGAAGTCATCTCATTTTTCGTATTTTATGTTTCAACCTTTGCTCGAGATCGTCATGGTCCTGTAGGTAAGACAAGATACCTTCGTATTTTGCGAGACATAACACGCTGTACTCTCGATCCTGTAGTGGGTACCGTTCGAGTACTCGAACTTTCATTTTGCGTATGGGAACACCTTTCTGGACCTTGGAGTCTAGCTCTATGTGTTTTCAAGATCTTCTTCTCCGCCTTGATCTGTCTCCTTATCGCTGTCAAATCCGGCGAGGAGCTGCATCAAACCTACAGAGCGACGAAACGATTCCAACTCAACCGGTACAGAAAGCGTCTTGCTTGGGAAGGCACGATCTACTTTACTATGTACGATTTGTCTTTTTCTGATTTTTTGTACACCTAGGCTAATTCACGAACAGTATACTGGTATTCTCCATCCTCAATCTACTCAGTTTTGCAGGAATACAACCGACGGGCGAAGGGCGGACTATCATGGCTGTCGTGTTACAGTTGCAGATACCTCCCATAACGCTCATCCCCCGGTTCATCCTAAGTTTACGAAAGCTGTATTCGCGTGATGCTCGCGGCAGAAGAACAAGTGGCATCGACACGGCGTTTGGTTTGACGTCAGGGTCTGGGGGAGGTATGAGCACGATCGTATTTGGGGATGGTGGACCCCAGAACGAGAACGATGAGCAGGCAGATGGAATACAGATGGAAGAGATGACTATCAGGACATAATCCCGGATCAGGTGTGGCGGGGTATTCGAGTTGCTCACTGGTGTACATAACATCCGATCCTATAATTACAAGAGCGATCACTAGTGCTTCACCTGCGTGGATATACCGCGTTCCCACCTCTCACAAATGCTAGCCATCGCTCGACCATATTCTGAGTTGCTTGATCAGTTTCTTGGCGGTGACTTCCAACTTTTCGTCCTTCGTCCTTGCAACTTCTACGATTGTCCGCTTGTGGTTAGTGGTGGCTAATACAAGGCCGACCTTCCTAGGAGAAAATGATATGGAGAGCATAGAGAATGGAATGGGGGTAGGTCTATTAATATTCGTGTGGTGACTTGCAGAGCCGTTTGGGCGACTGCTGTTGACTGGTTGGGAACGGGAGGAAGTCGACGAGGAGACGCCGGGCGGGTTTACGTGGACCACACCCTCACGGAGGCCATAATGGCGCACCAGGTCTTCCAGGCGGCTGCGTGGCTGCATCAGGTCAAAGAGGTCCTTGAACGACTCTTCGCGCTCCAGATGAAGTTCTGTGTCATCCATCATCACATCTTCACGCACTTTTAGTGCAATGAAGAGATCAAGGACTTGGGTCTCGCGCTGCGTGGCTTGTATGGCGCCATGAGGGGACGAGAAAGAGGCGAGAGGGAACGGGTCGGATGTGTATGGAGGACGGATCTGGGATCCGTAGGCGGGCAAATAAGTGGAACGCAGCACATGCATACAAGCTGACGAATGTGGGGTCAGGTCCGCATCATCATTCGATATGCAGTGCAAATACCAATGTAAAACGACCTGTTCACGAAACGAAGTTGGTAGGATAGCCAATATAGCGTCTTGCGTTGGCGCTCAAGTCGACTTTGGTTTATGCCAGGGGCTTGGGCAAATGACATGTATACGATTTTGAGAAGCAGGTGAGGAGGCAAGGTAGCCAGGGTTTGGCGGGCCTGACTGCCAGGAAATGGCGGTGGAGGGACGGAATCACTCGAAGCA
The DNA here is from genome assembly GCA_038091335.1 of Phylloporus arenicola. NCBI lineage: Eukaryota > Fungi > Basidiomycota > Agaricomycetes > Boletales > Boletaceae > Phylloporus > Phylloporus arenicola. The sequence goes on along the minus strand of JBBPOH010000564.1, from coordinate 7,215 downwards.
ACGTAGGGTGGAGGAGGAATCATTGACTTTTCGTCAAGGACGACCATGGCGTCGGAGGAATGTTCCCAGATGTTATTCCCAAAATGCGACGCGCAGCAGACCGCAGCAGTAGCCTAGATAGAAAGACAAATAGGGACTAACGCCCTTGGAAACACACCAAAATGCCACGGAGAGCGCAAATACATTTTGTATCCTTGAAATCATCTCTTGTCAACCTACCCATATCAATTTATGGCCCTCTTCTCGAACGATCCATAGTGCGTGCGTGTGCTGCGCCAGACGGTGAACAAACGTCCATCTGACGCGTGCCAGCGCCCCCAAACACTTGCCGTACATCTCAAACGCGACTCTTCGGCCTCAAAGGTTGAAGCCTATGTAGGATGGACCGGAATGGCATCGTCCTCCTCCCTCGCCCATTTCAACGCAGCCACGCGAGAAAACGCGTTTGAAACAATCGAGATCGATCCCCAGTACGCGCAAGGGCTGGGATTCGCACAGGGCGACACTGTGCATCTACTGCTTTTAAAGGGGACAGGGCGACTCACCTCTTCTTTGGCAGGTCGAGATTGGTCTGTTGTACGATCTTCCCTTTGCATCCTCGGTAGGAACAGAACCTCTCACTGCAGATGATTGGGAAATCATCGTGAGCCTGCTTTGTTAGTTCCGTTGGTCTGATTTTCATTTATTGTTCAGGAAATTCATGCTTCACATGTCGAGTCGACACTTTTGTCCCAAGTTCGCGTGGCAAAGATTGGTCAGGAGATAGATGTATGGGTATTAGGGCGTACAAGAGTCCGCCTCCTCGTCGGTAGGCTCTGCCGCTTTGATCCACCTGTTCTCCTGATTATTTTCCTCAGTATCTTTGACGCCCTCTACGAAAAGCAATGCTGCTCTCCTGACAACTGATAGCGAAGTTAGCATCGCCCCAAAGATGCACGCTCGCCAAAACGCTATCGGAGGCGCCCCATCTAGCATCTCACAAGACGGCTCAGCCAACAAGGACTCCACAAAACCATCATTACCAGCTACTGTGTTGCGAGTTCTGCCGACCCGCCTCGTCGAGCGTTTTTCACCCCCATCAGCCCATTATACTCGACCGGAGACCTTAGCATATATTCATCCTTACGTATTTGCTAACCTTGCGCAGTGTCGGTACCCATTGAAAGAAGACATGAAGGATATTTTTCTAGGCTTCTCATATCGATTGCTGGACCCTCCAGAGAATCCGCTTGAGCCCAGGAGCACTAATACAAATGCAGAAACACAGGAGCCCGCTCCTCAGGTTCTTCACCCAGGGCGTAAAAGCGAGCCTCCTGGCGATCAGCCCTCGTCAGATGTGTCTGCGGAAAATCTCCTATTAGGATGGTCTGATAAGGTCTTAGAAAGCCACATGTACTTTCCCTACGGGTCGGGAGGTGCCCGTGACTGGCATTGGATTCAGTGAGTAAGATTCACTATGTTGGGTCATTTATTGATCCTGCGGACCAAGTGTAACTCCAACGGGAGAACGAAAGATGTTCTCGGACCTTTTCACGGAGAATTCAGCGCGTAACCCAGATGAGGAACAACCACTGTGAGAAAACAATACGAATTGTCTGGTGTAACGCTTATTGACCTTGTCACATACAAGCCAACCATCAACGCCTGACACTGCACTCTCTGGTGTGAAAGACATACTTGATGAAGGCACTAAACAACTCCTCGCTAATTTTGCTCTCCATTCTCTCAAAAAGACGGTACGCGGAAGTGCGTAATTCTTTGGCCGTATATTTTTTGTATCACTGAACAGAGTACTGTAGTATCTGCAATTCTCTTGACTGGGAGAAGAGGTGTTGGAAAAACTTCTGTCGCCAAGGCAATTGCCAAGCGGCTTGAGGAGGACACGCGCACATACGCATGTACGGTATTTATTCTTCTTCGCGTCGCTTTTCTGCTGACTGAACGAAAGACATCCACTACATTGACTTCAAGCTTTACAGCGAGAAACCGGTACCAACCTTGAAGGCTTTCTTCCGGCACCTGTATGAGATTGGAGCATGGCATCGTCCAACCGTACTCATATTTGACAACCTTGATGCAGTCTTGAAGGCAGAGCTTGAGGCAAGTAATCCCTATTTGACAATTGGATGCATGCTGACGATCAGATATAAGCATACTGACTCGTTCCGGTACCGCCATATCACGGAGCTTTTCATTGCTCAATATTCATCTGGAGAACGTATGGTACCTTCAAACTTTCGTGGGGTAGTGATGATCGGCACTGCTGAATCGCATAAAAGTCTCCATCCCCTCGTTCATACCTTGCATATTTTTCAGGAGGTGTTCCACATTCAGTCTCCTAATAAAGATGCGCGCAAAGAGGTCAAGAGTCGTTTCGGCCCACTGTTCATGGATAGTCTGACTTTCCTATGCAGATTTTGGTAAACTTGGTGGAGCGACTACGAACAAATTCGCCTGGTGTTATCACTGACCCTGACGATCCTCCAAACTTTGCGATGATTTCGACGCATACAGAGGGCTATTCTCCTGTTGACTTGCAGGATTTGGTCACCCGTACACTACAGCAAGGTGCAAGCCGAGCGTTTCTGACGCATGGAGCAGGGGCAACCGAGGTAAGGATGCTGGTTGTTGATGTTGTAGAGCTAACACATGCTAGGTTACTTTATCCGCGGCCAATTTCTCGGATGCACAAGTGGATTTTGTTCCTCAATCTTTACGTGATATCCCACTCCAGAAATCGAACGTCGAATGGGCCGATATCGGAGGTAGATTTGGTTTACTTTCTCTTTGTGACCTTTGCATCTGACTGTTATTCTAGGCCTGAAACATGTCAAACGTATTCTGCGGGAAACGCTAGAATGGCCTACCAAGTACGCTCCATTGTTCAAGCAGTCGCCCCTGCGCTTGCGCTCAGGGTGAGTCGGGAAAACGTCATCATTGTACCGTCATTTACGTCCAAACAGGTTGATGCTATACGGTTATCCGGGGTGTGGGAAGACGCTCCTTGCTTCCGCTGTAGCCAAAGAATGTGGGCTAAACTTCATCGGTGTTAAAGGTCCTGAACTCTTGAACAAGTATATCGGTGCAAGCGAAAAATCAGTGCGTAAGCATTCAAGTGAGGGCCCTTTTCTGACATTTTTTCCAGGTTAGAGATATTTTTGAACGAGCTTCCTCTGCGAAGCCTTGTGTCTTATTCTTTGATGAGTTTGATTCCATTGCTCCAAAGAGGTCTGTTGGCCCTCATTCCATACATGGTACTCTTGCTTAAATTTCGTATTGTAGAGGGCACGATAGCACAGGCGTGACTGATCGTGTGGTGAACCAGCTGCTAACTGAGATGGATGGTGTTGAGGGCCTGACTGGAGTGTATGTTCTCGCAGCCACAAGGTCGGTGTGCCCGCGTATCGGCTTCCTCTGTGCTCAACTCCCTCAACAACTAGTCGACCTGATCTCATCGATGCTGCGCTCCTTCGTCCCGGTCGTCTTGACAAGTCTATACTATGTGACATGCCCAATCAGGAAGATCGAAAAGATGTGAGGAAAGTCATCTCCATCCGTTGCTGGTGAACTAAGTCCAGCAGATCTTGCAAGCGGTCAGCCGCAAGGTAACTTTGGACGCGTCAGTCGATCTGGAGGAAATTGCTCGATTAACCGAGAGGTATTCAGGGGCTGATCTTCAGGCCCTGGTGTACGATGCACACCTCCAAGTCGTACACGCGTCCATTGACACGTCGAGCAAACGGTCAGTGGAGGAGGAAAAACAAGTTCGATATGTAACACTGGGTGCTACTGGTGAACAAAAAACTCTCACGCGAGCGGAGGAGTCAGCGATGCAGAAAAGAGTATTTGAATTGAATGCCTCGTTCAGAATGCGAACTGATGTCCGCGTTTACAGCTTCAACAATTAATGAGTGCTAAGCCGGGTGACAAGATCGAGAAGAAACCTGCCAACATACTTAAAAAGGTTCTGTCCGCAGTCTGTTGTGCCGGGTGACTACTGAATGGTTTGGGTGGTGCCAGCACGAAATAACGCAAGCCTACCTTTTGAAGGCACTCGAGACGACAAGACCTTCTGTTTCTCGGGAGGAGTTGAATCGTTTAGGAAGGATGTGCGGAACTGCCTAGTTTACTCTACAAGATCCGGTACTGATGCTGAATTCGCAGATACAACGCATTCGTATCAGACCGCAGCCAGAGCAAACAAACATTCCCATCGCCACCGACTGTAAGCGGTGTTGGCTCTCGAGCGACGCTTGGGTGACAGGGGATTCGCAGTTGTTAGACATGGTCATCATTTCCGTGTTCGAATAGATGTACTTCGATACTGTGCACACTGTGGACAGGTGGATGCAAGGAGGCAGCAACCGAGATAGGGTGCCACCAGTTTCCTGGGGTCCCGTGCAACAGGACCCCAGAATGTGGGAGCCAGGGTTTATTAACAACCAACGCGATCCCCCTGCAAAACACTAGAAATTATAATGGTTTCTTCGAGAAAGCATCAGAAGTATGGCAAAGCACCGCTACAAAGTGCGTTTCGTATTGCACAATGCTGCAAATTTTTGTTGTGTTGCGCACTTGATTGACACAGCAAGCAGTGAGGACCCGCACGACGAGGTCGAAAGGCAGGGTCAGTCCCCACGTTCCCCTCATGAGGAGGTGGCAGCCAGCTCACTGCTCAAATTCGATCATATCTTTTTGTTGCCGTTTTTCCTTCATTAGCCCCTCGCTGATCCCGAGCAAAACACCCAGTTACTGACAGAGCAACTCCGCTCGTTGGGGCTGTACGCGGCGCACACACTAGGGGACGGCAATTGTCTATTCCGTGCTTTGAGCGATCAATTATACGGTACCCCCTCATACCATCCTCAATTGCGCAAGGACATATGCGACTGGATTGAGGCTCATTCACAACGTTACGAACCATTTTGCGAAGATGAACGCGGGTTAACCGCCCACCTGCGTTGCATGAGGGAACAAGGTGTGTGATGCGTCATGGTCTATTAACAGGGCCTTTCTGTCGACAATGTGATGACATGTTGTAGGTACCTACGGTGGTCACCTTGAATTGTCTGCATTTTCCCACTTTGCGCGAAGGGATGTCAAGGTCATACAACCTGGACTTGTATACGTCATCGAATGGCATGCGGGGGGAGAGGTTATCCCCGATCAATCCACTTCTTCGGCGGCACAAGCCGACGGGCCTGCGGATTCGCGTGAGAAACGACGTCTTCGCAAGCAGCAGCAACAACAACGTGAGGAAATATTACAGGAGGGTGCGAGTGATACGGTTTATGTGGCGTAAGTCTACTTTGAGTCACATGAAGGTCATTTAGCTGATATTGGCCCACGCAGGTATCATGACTGGGAGCATTTCTCTTCAATTCGTAATTTGAGAGGTCCACACACTGGCCTTCCAAACGTCTGTGAATTATCAGCGGATTCGGAGGTTATTATTCCATCTGCTGTGAAGAAGAAGCCACCATCACGGGCCAAGTCAAAGCCATTATCTAAAACAAACTACAAACGCACCAAAAATGGACAATTTACCAGCAAGGTGAAGATCGAAGAAACCGCACTTGCCACACCAACACAAATACCTCTTCCCATGTCCCGCTCGCCGTCACCCCTATCCTCTTCCGAATCACTACCCCAGATCGATGTTGATGTATTACCACCTACACCTATCGCTTCACAACCAGTAATTGTAGAGTCTTCGCTGCCCTCTATCCTCCGGGTTCACCGATCTCCTAAACGCTCATTTGATGAATCATCTGGCTCTTCCTCTGTTTCGGATTCCATAGCAAAGAGAACCCGCAGTGCCTGTGCTCACAAACTTCCCCCTCCCGCAACGCAACTGAGGCCAAACCCTGACGCTATTGAGGTCGATGACCCAGAGGAAGAAGAGTCAACGCCCGGACTCTCCACGCCAAGGTCATCTGGTTCCACGCGCTCTTCTTCGGTGACGTCGTCTCCTCTTCCTGGGACGCCGCCTCCGGAGCCCGAAACTGAGCCCATTCCCGTAGAGAAATTAACGCGACGTCAACGCAAAGCTCTTGGACTCCCAAAATCACGGGCTGCCCTCGTTGCAAAACGGGCAAGTGCAGGGAAGATTGTCATTCCTGGCGGACGATTCAAGAGGAACGTCGCCGCGACGGATGACAAGGGGTTAGCGAAGATAAGCGCAGCTGGAGACGCCAGTGTGGACGATGAAGGCAGCGTGCATGAGGAATGGCAACGGAATGGCACGGGAAGGTTGGATGTGCGTGGCTTTCGAGAATTAAAGATCTAGCGTTGTTCGCACGCTGGGTTTTGTACGCTCTGCCACGCTCGCCCTTGCATGACATTCACGACTTGCGATGACTCCACGACCACACGCTCTCATTTCTGCCCTGCATGACACCACTTAGACCATATGGGTGCCTCTTTATCTCAGCATCTATTTAGACCATCATTCCCGCTCACGATACCCACATATTTAGCGAACTGTATCAATATACCGCACACACTGCCAGCATTCGAGGGAGTGAGCAGACTGCCGCTCAGTGGCAGTGCTTGAAGATTTGACCACGTGATCGCTCCTATACATTTGCGTGAGGCGTGTCGCGTGTCGCGTTTCTCCTTTTGTCCTCCCTCCATCACCCGAGATGGACGCGGTCAATGACATGCACACCCTCCACCATCTCGAGTCCCTGCGCCGCAAATCCTCCTACTATTGGCCAAACCGCCGTGAACACAGCTACTTAAGATGGCCGCCCTACGCTCTCAACGACTTCCGCCCCGCGCTCAATATTCGCGCGCTTGTTTCCGCGCTTTCCTCGACTAGTGATCCAGATCTTTCTTTAGGGGGCGAATCCTCAACGAACGGTCGTAATCTACGTAAACGCAAACTCTCAAATTCGGCCTCGGGCCCCGCGAAGCGGATCAGACTTGATCAAGCTCCGGGGTATCATAATGTAGAACAGGAACCTGGCGAAGAAGGTGATGATGACGACAACGACGACGTCAAGTACAGGCAGATTTACCCAGCATTTTGGGATTCACCCTGCGACCTTATTGACAAAGTGGACGAAGCTGAGGACACTTGTTTTCTTCAAGTGTACCAGTTTGGGATGAACTTGCGGTACAACCAGATGGTTGACCATAGTTCAACCCATTATGCCGATGACGAAACCGCAACTAAATTGGGTTGGCTCAAGGAAGAGGAGACGCTTCGTA
>JBBPOH010000563.1:0-12272 GCA_038091335.1 Phylloporus arenicola | reverse complement strand
GTCCGTTGGTCCGTTGAGAGTTGACGTTAATGTCTCACCATGAACATCCTTAGCTCGAGGACGAACGTCTCGAAAAGGACTCGGGAGTTTGATGTGGCCAAGTGTCGTATGTACCAGTTTTTCCCACGTGTATTATGGCTGCATCGTAGCATCAGATGTAACACTAGTACAGTACTGCTTGACGGTATTGTTTCAGAAACTTGATCATGTTCTTCTCACCGGTTTCACATGAGGTTTAGAATATAATAAAATTTATATCTAGCATAGCAAAGGACACAGGTAGTGGGTGACCGGTGATGTTGGACCATTAATGCCTGCGTTCAACAAAGGAACGAAGGAAACAACCGCCTCATGCATAGAAGCGCCAGGCAAAGTAAGCACCGAGCAGAGAAAGAGGGATGAAGTACATCAAGCTAAAATATATCAGTTGGGCGAACGCAAAGTCGGGAACATGTCAGCTCACTTTGAGCCCTGCTCTACAGCACTGTGGACAGTAGAGTTTGACGAGACTTTTGTTGACTTAGACTGAGACTAGAGCCATCTCAAAGTTTAGCCCGGAATAGTTGTGGTCAGTACTTACGTCGCCTTGTTCAAGCTCGCCTACTAAGAGGTCGGGCAAGAGTCCACGGGCTTCGTCAGAGTGACCGACATCTTCGAATGCCTCTGTAGCATCCTTGCCTGAGATAGGTGGATTTAAAGACACATTTCTTCGGAAGGGCTGTAATACGCACCGGCCTCGCTGATAATTACTTCGTCGCCACCAGGGTGCTACAGACGCGTGAGGACTACTACACATTGCCTATTCAAAGATCTGAGGTACCTCATCGATGAACTTCGTTACATCATACACTGTTTTCAAGTAAGAACCAGGTTCCGGGCAGCAAGAACGGATACACCGACGCACCCTTGCCGTGGACGACGATCCAAAGACTTTGCTTGGTGTTATTTGCTTGGAGTTCAGTATGAGAGACAACCTTGGACATGTCTGCGACGGTGTCAACGAGGGGAGGCAACTGTGGAAGGTAGAGAAGGGTAATGGGAATGCAAACACTCTGGCGGGTATTTGAGTCGTGAATGATATACCGGGTCAGCGAATTCCCACGCCAATCACAACACTGAGAATTATGCCAGCGTCTACTACACAATGTCTGCTCGGCTTAGTACTCGAATACCCACATAACACTGAGCATTTAAGCGTGGACCGTGTAATTTCCATCTGCCACTTCACCAGTAAGAAACGAGAGCGTTGTGCGCTATGTCCCTAGACAAAGGCGAGTGGAAACCGGTCTGAATTTCCAAAGACACGTCACCAATATTGCTGCAACCTGTATCAGTGAGATGGAAGAGAAGCAGCAAGAGAAAACTCACAGCTTACACAAGCTCCGATTGAACATTTCATCTCCCGCTTCGGGCCGTGCCGACAACGACCTGAGGTGCATCAACATAGCCTTTCCCTTGACCGCATCCAAGCTTCACTCTCCCCAAAGATGACCTTGCGTGACGAACACGCCGACATTCTGGGCGGTCCCATTCTACAAAGACCAGAATCTGGCTTATTTGCAACATTCTCTCGGTATCATTTTGTCTTCAAGTCCGTTACACTCTTGGGACTCGGCTTGGTGGTGTGGATCGTGTGCGCGCGGGGTCTCGAGCATCTCAGAAAACTTCGCGAGTTGAGGTACAGAAAGTGTGTTTCCTACCCTGTTTTACTTCGTATTTCGCTGACGTTTTTTCCAGAGCGATGCGTAGAAAGCACGGAATCCCCGACTCAGACTGCCGTCCTTTTGCTGTAGCATATGCCGCAGCAAAGCGTACGCACCTTGAACGCGAGGCTCAACACAGAAAGAAGATGACCAATAATGCATCGGACCATAATTTACCGGCCATTGATCAGCGAACCGATGCACAGAAAGACGCCCGTGGCCTGAGGAGACGGGTTCCCGAAAACGGTGAGTCAATCAAGACGTCTTACGATACACGTGGTTCATCTCATTATTTCGTCGCGGATCTTCGCGTATCGTGCTTGTGCTGCGTGTAGCTGTACAGCCTCATGATCATCAACTCCACGGAAGACACGCCGCTCCGTACAATGACAAGCGCTCAGAATCTCATCCCCTCGATTTCGTCAATCGCTACAATCCCAATCCGCGCTCTCGGATGACCCTTCCAGAACCGTTGCCTGTCGAGAGGCATCCCGTCCGTCGCTCCAGTAGGAAGGACCTCGTCATCGATAATAACGAAGAGTCAAGGAAACGCTCTCTTGAGGACGAGAGCGATGTTGAATATGAGATCATGAAAAAGTCGCGCATAGATCGGGACGAGCTCAGAAGTGCGGGCGAACGAGCAGACGGCGCCCAATTCGGTAAGACGTACCGACGAGCATCCAAGGAGTCCTTGAGCCGACGACCTGAGGGTGATTTTGTATATGCGAACGGACAGGAGAAATATGAAGATGTCCGTGGTTTTCAAGATGAAAGCCACGAGCCTGTTGATGAAGCAATGGAAGGCATTGACGAAGAGGGAGCGACAGAGCTCGAGGCTGTGGCGCGTGGCAAGAAACGTGATCGGGCGGAGGCTGGCTCAAGTTTTGGAGGCGATGATGATGAAGAAGACATCCGGAATGGAAGGGTCTCACGCCACCGCAAGCGTCGGACTGTTTTACGGAGGAGGGTAGAAGTACCTGCACGGGGCCAGAAACGTGATCGCGAATCTGGTGAGAGCGAGGGCGAGGAAGGTGATTCTGAGACTTCACGAAGACGTGTCCAGCGCAGGTCCAAGAAGAAAAGGGGCAAGAAGGCTGCGTCCGATGAAATTGGCGAGATATCTTTGGAGGACCCTCGTATATTCAGGGACCCTCTTTGTGGCGGGCGGAGGATTGGTGATGAGTGGGAAGCGGATGGTGTTCAGCACAAGGTCGGCGACAAGGGGGAACGCTTGCGCCTCACTTTGATCAAGAAGGCGAGAAATAAGTATCATATGGTGAGTTTTCCTAGACTGTGTTTTACACTCCCTCACACGTTTGCTATTCAGCCCCAGGATTCCCAACACCCAGATCGCTCAGCTGCTCTGGAGATCTATGTGGAGACGTGGATGACAGACGAACAATGCAAATGTGCCGAGGAGAGGCAGGAGCTGGCCTGGCAGGAAGCACCAGGAGAACCGAGTGGGCCCAAGATTCTGGATGTGGACGATTCTCCGATGAAAAATGGCAAAGATCTCTTATGGGACTCGGTCAGAGGCAGTCCCGCTCGTCGTCCTTTCCGTCAATTCTTGCCCAGTGGCACTTTGACTCGTATCAACCCCTTCGAGCAGTTGCAGCCTGCCCTAGGTCGTCGTGTGGCCTCGTCTAGTGCCATTGCGTCTCCTATACTTTTAGGTGTTACCGATAGTCCAACGCGACCTGGCCTTCGCGGCTTTTCAAAATGGGAGAAGCAGGACCGAGAGGCAGATGCATTGGCCAGAATACGGGCAAAAATCGAAGACCAAAAGAAGTCCCATGCTCCTCAGAAATTACCCGAAATCCCAGCGAGCGCATCTGCTCCTGAACTCGGCACTAAACCATTGTCTATACCTACAATTACGCTTACCCCTGCTCCCGCTGTTGCTACAGATGGGCATGTAAACAATCTTAGCATTCCACAAAGCAAGCCGAATGCGTCAATTTCCTTTGCAACCTCACCTACTACCAATGATTCTGTCAAAGGTGCTGTTGCCGTTACCACTTCTGGTTTTTCGCTGCCTTCTACCTCGATGCTCGCCGCCACATCATCCACACTCTTTCCCAGTGCCCCGACTGCGCCTACTACAGCCTCGTCTACTTTGTCTCCTCCGTTTTCGTTTGGAAAACCATTGCAGGTACCGTTATCCACTGCTACAACCACTTCGTCATTCACGGTACCAAAACCGTTTGAGAAGGGTAGCCAACCTCAGCCTCCCTCTATGGAAAGCACCTCCAAACCACAATTATCCTCTTTTGCAAAGCCTGTATCATTCTCATTTACATTGCCTGCTTCCAGTACAACCAAACCTCAAGCGCCGGATGTTAGTGCCTCGACTCCTTCACCCGCGATTTCTACCCCTGCATTGGCTAAGGCCGAGGCTTTGGTTCCTCCCGTTTTGATCTCTACCACTGCGTCTGAAAATTCGAAGCCCACTACTCCCCTTTTCTCGTTTTCTGGCGCATCTTCATCCATTACTACAACCCAACCACCAACTGCACCAAATTTTTCATTTGGACAACCTCCTGTGGCGTCGACGTTCGCAAGTAGTCCTAGTCTAGCATCAGGTGTTGCATCTCAGGCCAAACCGGTTTTCACATTCGGTCAGACACCAAGCGCGAAGGATGGTGAATCTCCCTCCGTGGTTTCGGCTGCGGACGAGGCGAAGAAGTCGGCCGTGCCGATGTTGGTCTTTGGCCCCCAAACTGGTTCAAATGAGCCTATCAAGTTTTCATCATTCGAGACACCATCTACTTCTGGAAGCTCCAGTTCGCCTTCCGCCTCAGCGACAAACTTTTTTGCGAAACCGGTCACAGTAGACGGTAGTGCCTCGACGTCTACTCCCCCAAAGCCTATGCCGGCATCAACGAACATTACAATGGCCAATAATATACTTTCCTCCGCACCTACTGGAACTACTGCCTCTGGTAACACACCAGTGTTCACTTTTGGTGGGACCAACTCTGGTTCTAAGACGGGTGAGGGATCCAAACCCGCGTCGCTGTTTGGGGGAGGCTCCAGCACTGTGCCTATCTTTACTGCGAACTCTACAGAAAAGAAACCAACATTTACATTCGCTGCACCGGCATCGGAGGGCTCCAAGCCTATATCAATATTTGGAGGCAATGCAGAAGGATTAAAACCTCCTGTCTTTGGTGGCTCCGCTGGAAGTAGTGCTCGGTCAAGAGGGGGCATGTAAATTTACATGTGTAGCATCAGCAGATGTAATTTACTATCATGTGTTGTGGAGCGCGCTCAAAATTGCATTTACCCAGATCAGTGGCTGTGTGGTCATGGCAACTTTGAAGCCAAATTGTTCAATTCACGTTCCACCATGTCTGTTTTGTTCGAGACGTCTCTTGGAGATATTGTGATTGACCTGGAGGTTGAATTATGCCCCAAGAGCTCCGAGAACTTCCTCAAACTGTGCAAAATTTACTACTATAATCTGAATGCATTCTTCAACGGTCAGTTCCTTCAAAAAACTTTTCGAGACTGACTGAAAGTGTGCGGCCTTAGTGTCAAAAGACTTTCTTGCTCAGGCTGGAGACCCATCTGCTACTGGTACGGGCGGAGAATCGGCCTGGTCGTACATAGCTTCCCAAGGGGAAGATAAATCCGCACCGAGATATTTCGTGCCGGAATTCGTACCCAAACTCAAGCATACGCATAAAGGGACTGTCTCTATGGCTGTAGCTCCTGCCATCGATGGAAACAGCGGCGGCTGTGGCAGTCAATTTTTCATTACTCTTGCCGACAATATCGAGTATCTCGATGGCAAGCATGCAGTGTTTGGCCACGTAGTTGAGGGATTGGAGACCCTGGACAAAATCAATGACGTTTTTACTGACCGAGAAGGTCGTCCTTTCAAAGACATCCGGATTCGCCATGTTGTCATCCTTGGTATGACGCTAGCGAGTATAAATTATCTTTTGCTAAGCCTGGTTCCACAGATGACCCATTTCCGGACCCGATTGGTCTTATAAAGCCACCATCTTCGCCTGCCCGACCACCGGATAGCTCCACAAGAATTGCCGAAGATGAAGATGCCCTTGCCACTTTGCCCGAAGAGGAGGAAGAGCGCGAACGCCGGAAAAGAGCTGCTGCTGCATCTGCGTTGACGCTGGAGATGGTTGGCGACTTGCCTTTTGCGAACGTTCGCCCTCCGGAGAACGTCCTATTTGTGTGCAAACTGAACCCAGTTACTCGAGATGAGGACCTCGAGTTAATCTTCTCTCGGTTCGGAACCATCATGAGTTGTCAGGTAATTCGTGACAAAAAGACGGGAGATTCATTGCAATATGCATTCATAGAGTTTGACAAACGAGAAGACGCTGAGCAGGTCTGGGTTCCATTCCCTCAACCGCTTTTCATAAGTGCATTGCCTTACATACTTTCTAGGCTTACTTCAAAATGCAGAATGTTCTGGTTGACGATCGTCGCATATGGGTTGACTTGTAAGCGTGCTTGGGGCGCTGACTACATTTGCTAATTATGTTCTGCTCAGCTCTCAATCTGTGGCTCGGCTTAACACCTCATGGTCCAACAACCCTAAACTAGGGCCGCGCCGCAGAGAAGCGGGTGGCTTTGCTGGTCGAGATGATTTAGAAGAGACTCGCAAATATCGAGGCAGCCCAAGAGAGAGAGGACGTGGTGACTACGAGATGGTGTTTCAAGTCCCAGCTGTGGGATTGTCGCACCACCGAAAGGGAGACCACAGCAGGCATCGAGACCGATCCCTAGAACGCCGCCGACACTCTCGGTCCCGGTCGCCAGTGCCACGTCAGCGTCGGCCTAGCAGGGATAGGCGGCCATCGCCGGACCGTCGGAACCGCCGATGAAGGCAGTTCATCTGTTTACGCCTGTTTGTAAGACTGAACACTCTTGGAATTCGGACTACATTGTGCAAATATTCCCGAGTTTGTAAGTGTCAAGTCATCATCTGTGTCCTTTCCAGGTATCCCCGTAACTGCGCTATTACTGCGCAGCGGCCTGGCTCCTTGTGTGGACCTATAAATCCTCCTTTAGCCCAGCGACTGTACCACCTTTCTGCTTTGACACTCGACCACCATGACGGTATTCGACCGCGACTTGTACTCAGAGGACGCCGACGCCGTTCTGGAGTCTGCGGATGGCGTCAAGTTTTGTGTCCATCGTTGCATCTTAGCTGTTGCCTCTCCTTTCTTTGAACATATGTTTGCCCTTCCTCAGCCTCCTCCAGATGCCAAGGAACTCCGTCCATTAATCCCTGTGTCGGAGCATAGCTCCGTCATTAGCGCTCTACTCCAGTTCATCTATCCAGAGCCAGATCCCGCTATCACCTCACTGGACGAGCTAGTCGCTCTTCTTACCACGTCCGTCAAGTATGACTTTTTGGGTCCTATCGCCGCCCTACGCAAAGAACTCCTGTCACCCCGCTTCCTCCATGAAAGCCCCACTCGCGTGTATGCCATCGCCAGTCGATTTGACTTCGAGAACGAAGCAGGGATTGCTTCGCAGCGTACGCTGTCTTGCAACATCCTCGATTGTCCACTGTCCGACGATCTCAAGTACATCTCCGCGCATGCCTATCATCGACTTCTAGTGCTACACAGGACGCGTGCAGAGGCTGCGCAGGCACTGTTGAAAATACCGCAGGATATCAAGTGCATGCAATGCTCGGGACCGTTTTACGGTGCTTTCGTCCATCCAAAGTGGTGGAAAGAGTTCGAGAAGTCGGCGAGGGATGAGCTCTCCGTGCGGCCAACCACCGATGTCATCTTCAGCATGGCATTCCTAGCACGAGTCGCGCAGGAGTCGGGGTGTATTCGATGCGCTGGAAGCATTCTTGACGCACATGTGTTCCTCGCAGATCTGAAGAAACAGATTGACGATCTACCTTCTACGGTTTGAATTGCTGTCATTCCTTGTATCAGTCTTCACGCATCACGGTCTTTGTATCAAACTGTTCTTAAAGTTATCAGGGACACGACTCCGAGACTTTGTATTTAGTAGATCTTTTTTTTTTCCTCTCTCGTAGCACTAACCTACAGCGGTTATTTTTCAGTACTGTCCTACATTACCTTGCTGAACGAGTACTACTGATATCTATCGCGCTGCTTGAAGCTTTTTGGGTTTTCGCTCATTTTGCGTGACGGAACTATGCCATTGCCATTTCACACGCAACTAGATGGTCCGCCCAACACTATGGGAAGTCCGGACATGTAATAAATAGTGAATAAATCACTTGTGATCATTGCTGCTATCGAATAAAGATCAGTGCTTACTTTGCCTGGCGCTTCTATGCATGAGATGGTTGTTTCCTTCGTTCCTTTGTTGAACGCAGGCATTAATGGTCCAGCATCACCAGTCACCCACTACCTGTGTCCTTTGCTATGCTAGATATAAATTTTATTATATTCTAAACCTCATGTGAAACCGGTGAGAAGAATAATACCGTCAAGCAGTGTTACATCTGATGCTACGATACGAAAATGGTACATACGACACTTGGCCAAAGTAACAGTTGCCACGCAGCCAAGATCTCCGACGACCATGACCACACCACAGCTTGCCTCGTTCAAAGTTCCAGTTATCGACAATGAACCAATGGTAAGCCAAAGGATTCTGATCCATTCGGTCACTTAGAGATGGCGGCAGAGGAGTTATGTTGTGGGCTCACCGGAACGAAAAGGTCTAGAGGCAGCCTTGAAACAGATGGAACAGGAATTACCCTTCGAGGTCCCCTGCATTGTCAATGGAAAAGAGGTTTGGCATAAGTACTGGATCATGTTCACCTGTTGAATGCACCTGACGATCTAGATCAAAACTGGAAGATTGGCCAAGCAGGTTGTCCCATCGGATCATGCCAGGCATCTATGTACCTACCATGAGGCAGACGAAGCAACTGTTGCGAGTGCAATTGAAGGTGCTCTCGCTGCAAAGACGGAATGGGAAGCATTGCCGTGGAACGACAGGGCCGCCATATTCCTCCGCGCTGCTGAACTCGTTAGTGGCAAGTATCGCTATAAACTCATGGCAGCCACCATGCTAGGTCAAGGCAAGAATGCCTGGCAAGCCGAGATTGATGCTGCCGCTGAGGTGGGCCAGGTTGTCGTCCTTGTCTCGCTCTAATCTTGTCCGATAGCTTTCCGATTTCTTCCGATTTGATGTGAAATACGTGGAAGATCTGTATGCTCAACAACCGCTCAGAAATGTACAGGGTTCTTGGAAGTGGGTTACACTAGTATTTTTCAGCACTTCCTCTAATACTCTCTTAGCCGGGTCGAGTATCGAGCCCTCGAAGGTTTCGTGTTAGCTGTTTCTCCGTTCAACTTTACTGCCATCGGGGGAAACCTCCCTGGAAGTACGTCCTCGTCTAGCTTTATGTTAGTCTTGATTCTAGATTTGGTTTTACCTCAGCGCCTGCGTTGGTTGGGAATGTTGTGGTCTGGAAACCCTCTCCCGCAGCCACTTATTCGAACTACATTGTCTATCAGATTCTTGCTGAAGCAGGTGTTCCGCCCGGTGTCATTCAATTTGTGCCTGGACCTCCGCCAGAAGTCGTGGCGCAAGCCATAGGACATGCTAATTTCGCGGCGTTGCACTTCACCGGAAGCACTTTTGTATTCAAGAAGCTATGGAAGGATATTACCG
Organism: Phylloporus arenicola; assembly: GCA_038091335.1. Classification (NCBI taxonomy): domain Eukaryota; kingdom Fungi; phylum Basidiomycota; class Agaricomycetes; order Boletales; family Boletaceae; genus Phylloporus; species Phylloporus arenicola. The sequence goes on along the minus strand of JBBPOH010000563.1, from coordinate 2,919 downwards.
CGAATATCGATAATTACAAAAGTTACCCTAGGATTGTCGGCGAAACTGGTGGAAAGAACTTTCACCTTGTTCACAAATCTGCAGAAATCCGGAATGCTGTACTCCAGAGTGTCAGGGGGGGGTTCGAATATCAAGGTACACCACGCGTCTGGGCATTGAATCAGAGACTTGATTGCATTACAGGACAAAAATGTTCCGCGCTTTCTAGGTTGTATGTGTCATCCTCCATCTGGAATGGTGGATTCAAAGATCAGCTCTTGCGCGAAACCGCGAAAATCAAAGTTGGACCCGTCCAAGATTTCGCTCACTTCATGGGACCTGTGATGTAATGTCTCATTTCTATTGGATGCCGTTGGTGATTGTGAACGATTGGTTCCAGTGGCCGTCCAGCTTACGACAGAATCCTGAGCTACATTCAAAAGGCAAAGGCTGCTGGCGGAGAAATTCTAATCGGAGGTCATGGTAAGTGAGCAGAGGCTCGCCTTGGGAGCTGAGCATTGACCACGCTTGTACCACCAGGGGACGATTCCAAGGGCTTTTTCATCGAACCGACCGTCATCTTGACAGCAGACCCTCGCTCAGTAACTATGACTGAGGAGATCTTTGGTCCGGTTGTCACGGTAATTGTTCGATTCGAGCTTAACAGAACTCGCTGGAAGCATGTCATCACACAGGTCTACGTATACGACGACGCGGACTTTGACAAGACCCTGGAACTGATCGACACCACATCTGTCTATGCGTTGACTGGTGCCATGTAAGCCAAACCCGATGTAACCAGATTGACGTTTAATGTGCATGTAGCTTCGCCACTGATCGAAAGGCGCTCCTCACTGCCACGAACAAGTTGCGCAACGCGGCCGGTAATGTGTACTACAATGAGAAGTGCACAGGTGCTGTTGTTGGACAGCAGCCATTCGGTGGCGCGCGTGGCAGCGGGACGAACGACAAAGCAGGGAGCATCAGCATCTTCTACCGGTTTGTGTCAGCTAGGACCATCAAGGAGAACTTTGTGGGGCTAGAGGATTTCCAGTATCCGTCCAATGTCATTTGAAGGGGTCTGAACGAAGGAACAACTCAGTGTAGTGAACAGTGAGTTGTATCAAGTAGTCACGGTATAAATCCAACGACTATAATATGATGTGCTCATCAACATCTACATTGAGTGAAGCAGCGCGAGTGCCAAACTATCTCAACCCACAGCTCTGTCTTCTCCAGCGTCCCACCTATTCCATTTACTGGTGCGTAGCTTGGCCCTGTGAACCAGACCGCTAGGGCACAGAAACCGACGCAAGCTTCAAGGAACTTAAGCAGAGCCAGTAAATTGACAAGTCAATATCAGTACTGGGTCAGTGGCGAAGATCTTGCGAATGCTGGTCAAGTACAAACCCCTGGGCCTAACCGACGACCTTCAAAGTACTTACCATCACGCGCGATCACATCGATAGTAAAAGTGGGCAACTTTGCGTCTTCTGCTGGCTCAGATTGGATCCTCAAACGGGCAGCTTCGAACGCACAAGGCGAACTGAGAGAGAAGTGGCGCAAACAGCAAGCTTGCTAGTTACTACCAGCTTGGCTTAGGGGTTACCCGTGATGCCTCACAGTCTGAGAGGATCCACAGCCTCGTAGAGGATCGTATAGAGGTGGGACAATCCTTGTACACTAGACCGTGACTGATACCATAGAAAGCGCGGCTTTCAGGTGAATTTGGCAATGTGAAAGGTATTGCAAGAGAGGAATTTCTCCTGAACCGAATAATACAGCGCAATGCCTCCGTGGGTCGATCGTGCAATTGTCTCGAGTGTTGTTAGAAGCTAAACGCAACGCTACAGAGTTGGAACCGCGGTGGAAAAATACGGAGACGGTCTTAGAGCAGGCACGCGGTCCGGATGTTGACTATACTTGTCACTGAGCACAGCAGCGCTCTTATCATGGAGTTGCGATCCCTGGCGTCAAGGCTACGCGGTACGCCGCTCATGTTATACACGGGATACTGAACTGGCGAGGGCTTGTGGGGGGAACAAAGAAGTGAGGACATTGTATGTTCTGAGAACAAATGGATGACACTGGGTTTCTAGCGTCTGGGCTCGTGTTTTGCATTGGTTGGTTTACCAAGGAACAATAGATGTCCACAGTACGTATTCGGCAAGTCTGCCTCGTGTCGGTATAAAAGCCCGCTCAAACTGCCTCGCTTTTTCCCTCATCATTTCTACCCATTTCCCTCATGGCTACCTATGAGAGAATCGAAGAGTACAAGTCCATCCCCGTGAGCAGCGAGATCACTGTCTGTCCCATCCTCCGCTTTTTCCTCCGCTGTCGTCCTCAACATCCATTTGTTCTAGCCAGGTGACATCGTCGCTGTCAACCACGATCGCTATGGTCGCAAGGAAGGTCTTGTTGTCGGTTCCTTCACCGATACCCTTGTACGTCGCTCTTCGTTTCGTTCTTCATAGCCTCACTGTCGGTACAGGGCCGTCAAATTATCGAAGTCCAGCTTGAAGCAAACGAAATCTACCAGGCGTGGTAAATCTTATCACCATCCAGTTCTGTCCATTGATTCACCGACATCCCAGGTACCCTACTGTTACCCGTGTGAGGCGCACCGTGTCCTACGCCAGGCCTCCCCCTACTGTCAAGCAGCGCACCTTTGAGCGACGAATCTACTGGTGATCCCCGTTGCCAGTAATCGGTTCCCTTATCTGTCTTACTCGGACTGTCGAATGTTCTGTATCGTTATGTATCTTTCGCCCCAATCCTGGGCGCCTAGCTCACGGTTACGATACTCAAAGCTCCGTCAGGGAATGGAACGTTTCACTCGTATGATAGCTCGTCGGCATCTTTCCGTTGGGTTGTCCACCACGTGGACTGCAATGCGGTGCATTGGCAGTTTTTTCACTCGCTTATTTTGCTGTCGATGGA
>JBBPOH010000562.1:0-12278 GCA_038091335.1 Phylloporus arenicola | reverse complement strand
CTTGGAGACGGCGATCACGATAATCTACATAGGAAAAACTCGAGTCCTAGGGCTACAAAGCATGGAAAGACACACGAAAACGAACGTCAGCAAAAGAGAGCGAAAGAGAGTTCAACGACAACACTCCATCTCCTTGACCACCGTCACACAAATCCCTTGTCGCTTCTCCACCTCGCACCCAGGCATATTTGAATCGGCCGTACACGACCGCACCCGCGCGTCGAGCGAAAACACAAGCTGGCCAGGATCAAACCCAGACTCGAGCGAGTTGTGCGACGACGCGATCGCCGAGGCGCGCGTTGGCGACTCGAGAGGGCCCGGCTCGACCGCCACCGCGTCCTCTGCCGGCCCGATGGGCGAAGGAGGCACCGACTTGTGTGTCGCGTAGTCGTACGGGAGCGACGGCACAGACGCACTAGCATACATGTCAACAGACAAGCACCGACCAGTCACGTCTCTGCATACCTCGTAAACGAGCGCTCCGCCACATCTTGTCGAGACGGACTCGGCCTTTGAAAGAATCGCAGAAACAAGTGGCACAGCTCCAGGCCTTGAAACACGACTTCCATCCTGCAGGCGAACAACGCAAAGAACACGACCGACTGCACCACAGTCACCGACCACTCGATCTCGAGCACGGTCCGAACCTTGCCAGTCACCATCTCGGGGCTCCATATGCGGACGTCACTCAGATGCCTCGACATGTTCTCCATGGGGGCCAACCCTGCGGAGAGTACATCCCATATGTCAACGGCAATCAGGAAAGCGGAGAACACAGCTTCCGAGAGCGCCATCCCGACAAGCGAGAGATACAGCTTGCGTGTGAGGGAAGAGATCGAGCCTCTGCGCCCGTAAAACTGGACGCCATGGACAAGGAAATGGCGCCAAGCGAGCCCTGGGATGGCACATACGCGTCATTCTCGGACTTGGGATACAAAGCAGGACACACCAGCACAAACGATGGTCGGGCCTGTGAGTAAGAGTGGGGGAATCATGACGAGAAAGATGGTAGCGACATTGGGGTGAGTGGCAGGTCGACATCCGAAACCATAACATAGATCCAACCGACAGGGTTGGACGATCAGGTCTGCATGGCTTTGAGTGGAAACACAATACAAGATGTGCAGAGCAAACGCACGCAGAGCGATATATACAACTGGCAACGCAAAGCACATTAGACACTCAAATAAGATACGTCGAGGTTTCGCTTGGGGTGTGGACATTTGGCAGAAAGAGGCTATTCGTTCAAGATGAATACAGATAGATAGGTACGCTACTGGCAGCGCAATACGCGAACTAGTAATGACAGCTATTGCTTTTGAGAGTCAATCGCCGATATTGTAGCAAGAAAGGAGAGAAGACCTACAAATGTCACACCACACCGCAGCTTTGACTTCAGTAGTCTCAGCCCAGACCAAGGTATCGACTCCAAATGTTAGATTCGTAACCGACAGCCATATTCCAATGGTCATAGCAGCGATGTTGCGCGCGCGGAGATACCAGATCAGAGGAACGAGGGTCAATACAGCAGAAATGAAAGACAGGACCGGAATTTCGGGATACATTCCAACAATACAACAAGGACCAAGAAAGAATGGAGGGGGTGACGACTGCCAAGACTTGCGCTGGGGGGTCACGCTTAAATAGCTATCACGCGCAACGAGGTTCACCGTGACGCTGAATACAAAGCACACAGCACTGATTGTGTGAGAGCCTCCTCTGGTCCGACAAACTCACTTCTCGAAAAGAGTGAAAGAGCAAACTCTGAACTACTATAATCCGAGGAATAGGAGTAAGTCCCAAAATGGCAGACATGAAAGCAAATACCTGATACGGTAGGTTGAATCTAACCCATGAACACCGAATTCATCCTGGCAGAGCTTGGTTGACGGATGAAAACATACTGGTACATTTTTGAACGAATATGTCAACAGCCCTGCAAAGAATGGTCCGAGAGCGTGCATGCTGTACATACGATTCCATGAACAAGTCGGCTGGGAACTGCAGCGGGGAAACTAGGACAATGATGGTTGCTTGGAAGTGTATATTTGTCCTGAAAGGAGATAGGCGATTACCCGGCGAAGTGGAAACGTTGTAAGGTGGCAGATACGTAAAGCAAGACCAAGGCCTGGGATAAGAAAGTAATAGGAAGGCTGAACGGCAGACTTGGGTTGGAATGTGGCAACCTCGGGTATGGTTTCGAGTTTTATTGAACTCCGGGAGCGAGCCATCTTTGGCGAGGAACGAGGGGAGCGGGAAACATTGCCTCGCCATCGGGTGACGACCCAAGTAGGAAGGAAGGGAGACAATTGTTCGATCAATGCTGAGGCAAACGTGGAAATTTGGGTCGTGATTCTGTAGAGAGCGGGCCTGTCGGCACGAATCTCCATTCGTTCTAAAATGGCCTCGACGTTCTGTTCCAGTTTCACTAATCTTCCCTCCACAAAAGCCTTTGAAACCTCTGACTTTTTCTCATGCCTACGGGATGATATCTCCATCATCTCGATGGCGTCCTCCACGTGCTCGTACATATCGGAGTTGAAAGACTTGGATTGTTTGCATAAGGAGTGGAGCTCAGCTTCCAGGTGTGCGACTCTCTCTATCAGAGAGTCTGTTTTCTGGGCCTCCGATGGAGGGTAGTGGATGAGGGTATGCAAGTCTGCGGTTCGTTGCCGAAGACGTTCAACAGCATGCTTCCACGGACGCAAACCTGTGGCTAGCACAAAAAGGGATAAACTGAACCACGAGACAGTAGCTTGTCCAGAAAAGGAAATCACGACTGTGCGGAGGAGAATAGCACCCAGGAAAGGTGAGAGGATGGACAAGAAGAGATAAAAAATCTCGAGCGTGCGCAGTTCTGAGAGAGCGGCACGGTGATACTTTTCCGAAGAAGAATGATCATGGAGTGCGCGACGTGGTCTTGATGCAAGATAAAGGCTCCAGGGAACTGGTATGATGTCATCGTCTTTCGGCGATGAGGAAACTGAACGTGACACACCTTCGATGATTTGGTGGAGGTAGAAAACGAGAAGGAGAATGAGAAGGACGCTCTTGACATGATCGCTTCCAGTGAGCCAGTTTATGACGGGGGAGAGCAAGGCGAGAGCCACGGAGGGGTCAAACTCATACCAGGCACGCTCCTTTCCGTTATCGGGTAAATCGGACTCGTCTGAAGCTTTCAGTTCGCCTGGCGATGGTGGCGGGAGGGTAGAGCCAGATGGGGAAGGGCTGTCTGATTCATGGCCAACAGAGTCGGCGTCGGAGGGGTAATAGTGGTCTGAATGAGAAACTGGGGTAGTTGAGAGGGGTTTATCGCTAAAGTACTCTGTATCGCTGAGCGAGGGGGCCTTTGGACTGGCAGGGCGTCGTCTTCGTCGCATGCTGGTGATGCCGTTCATCGCAAAGTTGGAATTTCTACTCTGTCGGAGTTTGAAGAGTAGTGCATGTGTTTTAAGCAGTTTTGCAATTGACCAGCGGACGAGCCAAAAAGCCTCGGAATTGACTTTTCCGAACATCCGAGTGTCCGGCTGTCCGAGTTTTCTTACATAATCCATATCACATTCGGGCTCCGCTTCAACCCTGCCGACAAAGCCGTAGCGTATACAAGGCCCTGGCATGCCAGCACGACTCAACGCTAGCCTCAATTCCACGCGCATTTCGTAGTCGATGTCAGAGGCAGAGGATGATGGCCAAACGATGTGCGCAACTGCACCCTGCCACTTGGAAGTGCGCGACCGCCTGCTGCCGAGGACGCAATGACACAGTCCACGGACGATGCAGCCTGGAAACGATGAGAAGACGACGACGACGACGATGACGCAATAAGTTGAACTAGGGAACTGCACGGGTATACCCGCGGGTGTCCCGGCGCTGACTCGTACCCGTACCCGGACCTTGGTACACTCGTGGGTTACCCAACGGGTACCATGGTTCTAGACACGATGCAACGACGATGCCGGTGCAACGCACATGACGTTGCGCTGACATCGTCGCTGCGTCGTGACACGTGATAATGAATCTGGTGGGGGTGGTGCGAAGGTGCGGCAAGGCGAGGGCCGCGAGGCGCACTGGGGCACAATACAATGACGATGACGGCGCAACACACATAACGTCATGTTGTCATCGTCGTCAGGCGAGACGAGGGCAGAGAGGGCGAGGGAGGGTGAGGCGAGGCGATGGCGATGGCGATGGCAACAATGACAACGACGTGACAGCCGCGCTATCGCGGCTATCACGTTGTCGTCGCCAGAAGACGAGACAAGTGCAGAGAGGGCGGGGGAGGGTGAGGCGAGACGAGACGAGGCGAAGGTGACGCGGGTGAGGGAGGTGCGGGGCGAAAGCGACGACAACATGCGAAGGCGACGAGGGCGCACTGTTGGCGATGACAACGACGATGACGTGACAAACGCGCTATCGCATCGTCGTCGTCGTCAGACAGTAATGTGATCCGTTGTAGGTCCACGAGGCGCGTCTACGGAGGCCGAAAAGACGATAGCTAGGGAGGCGGACGACTTGGTGGAGGATTATGCGGGCTGACAATGGTAGTAAGGTATCTGAGATGGAAAACACAGAGGAAGGCCAGGGACAAGGGGAGACCTGTGCTAGTTGGAGAGAGCAGCCTGCGCAGTGTGTACGCACAGTGGCGAGCACGCCAGCCTGGCGCAGGAGTGGAATGGCGGCGAGTCGGGCATTCCAAAAGCGTGCAGCTGGTGCGGGTGGGTGCACGTCCAACTCGCACTGTCGTGGTCGCCGTGTCATTGAACACGTTGCATAGTGTCGAGGTGCGGGTGTGGTAGTGGGTAAAACCCATCATGGGCACATGGCACGCGCCTTCGTTCTTGCCCTTCCCCCGCTGTCTGTAAACGTTCAACAGAGGCCGGGCCGTGCGTGTGTGCATGGGCGTGCAGCATGCGCGCACACTCACGCGTCCCCGCCACTTGCATGCACTCTCTCGCCCTCATGCCCACTTGCAAGCGACGATGAGGCCATCCTCTCGTCGCCCATCATTGCTACCACTTTTCCCCACTTTTCCCTGCCCTTCCTCCACACGTGGAAACAATGGGCAGCGACTGCTGCATGTCCTGCTCCGCCCTCCTGACCAGACGACGCAGTGATTGCGCACCCGCCGACCTGAACTCGACACACCTGTCTATCGCAGAGGCCATGGCCGATCCCCAGCCCGAGCCTAAAGTTGATGCCAGAGATGCACCCGCCTTCAATTACCTGAGTCCAGCGCCGAGACATCCCAGGCTACCCACGCCATACGCGCTCCGGTCGAGCAGCGTGACGACGACCTCGCATGTGTCCATGTCAGGCCTGTTTGACTTCCCGCTGTTACCAAGTACGCGGCCGGATGACGCAGGACCACTGCTTTGCCCTTCGCACGCATGCCTGTCGGGAGGCCCTGCAAACATGACAGGTGACGTTGTCGTCACCTGTCGTATATGCAGTGTCTCCAGACGAACGATGAGGTGGAAAAATAGGCTCCACCCACCATGGAAAACCCTCCATACATTACTTTCCTTTTTATATAAAAACACAGTGATGCGAAAAAACGCGGCAGAATAAAGGTGCAAATATTGCATCATAGGCCGAAACATCCGCCACTATCGCAACACATGTTGTGGGCCTGGCAGCCCGGCCAACATCCGTACAGTCCCCAGAATGGCAGAGAAATGAATTCATGGAAAGGCGATCGACTCTCAGTCCTAGCGAATCGAAATATAAAAAGGTCCAGAAAGGTATGTAGTACCCCTCAGTACATCCAGGAACCAGCACTAAACAAATAAAATAAAAACTGGAACCGACACCATGGCGAAAGTTGAATATAAAGGAGTCCGTTAAATAAAGACAAAGAGCAGGATAATCCTCGAGTTACAAGTCATGCCCACATCGTACATTAAAATTGTATACAAGAGCATCCTTCCCAGGCTAAATGCGCCCGTCTTAAAGGTTAATTCGTGATACAATCGAAGTAGCGAGAATGCCCACCTGAGAGTGGCATTATAATATCAATGCGCGCACCCAATCGCCAAGAACTGTGGTGAAGAGGTCCTGGACTCCACGTGCGATGGAATAGGTGAGAGGTCTAAGCTCTCAAAAACGAAGGTGATTTGGGTGAAACCAGCACATTTGCTCGTTCCTGCGAGACGAAAATCGATGCGAGAATGACAGCCAAGTTGTGAAATGGGGAGGCGAATAACTGATGTGTGCGGGGCTTCCAAATAATGAAACCAGAGGCCATCGTAAGTACACAAATTCAAACAATCAAGGATGAGGCTTACAACGCAGTAGTTCATGCAACAGTGCAATAACCACCTGCATCATCCTTAGTGTCAACCAGCACTTGGTCCACTTCCGAGTCTGGCCTCGCGAATACATCGAATAGGGGAGACATGATAGTAGAGATAATGTCCATTTTTTGTGTATGATGAACGCAAGCACTGAGGGGAAGGGACGACTGGTGCTCGTTGATGATCGTAAGTCGTTCATTCCACTGTCCCATATATACCTCGCTTGGACGTCGGTGGCTGTAAAAACAGACAATTGGAGAAGGAAGCGTCGCGAGAAAGCGTTTCTGGCGTTTCATGATTACGTCCGCGGGGATATGCCGACGGGCGGAATACCTGCCTTTACTTATTCTCCAGGGATATGTCGCCTGAATGGTGCGCGGATTTTCCGATACCAGCTGGAGAGTAAAAAGAAGGCAACGTCAGCTGTAGCACAAGCACTAGTCATTGCACATGCTGACTGAGTAGGCAAGATCATGATTACGAGTAAAGTAATGAGTTGCATCAATCGAGGGCCTTCGAAATCTTTTTGTGTTTTGCTATTGTTATGATGATGATCGATGATAATTGTCCTGTACGCAAGGTTCAGACTCCGTCGATACAAGGTTTTCACACTCAGGGCGCTCGGCATGATTGCCTTTCGAATAAAGGAAGCTTTCTCCTTAATGTTGATACCGATGTAGGATACGTTAAGCTCATTATGCGGCTAACTGAGGGTTACAGAGGTCTCCGGAACTTCGGGGCATCATTGAATCGGGTCGTTCATGACGATGGCGGTGACGACCGGAGTGCAAGGCCGTAATGCAAGGACCCCGAAAATGCGAAACGCCAACCGTTCGCTCGTCGTCGCTGTCTTTGCACCTGCGCGTGCGCGCATGCTGTTGCCATTGTCATCTCGCTCGTCCTGCAATGCGCCCCCGCTTGCCGTTGCCTTCCTGCGCGTGCAGGCACGCTGAATCCCGGCACTCCCTTGCGCACATCGTCGCCGCCACCTCACCATCTCTCTGTTTACACTGACGCAGCGCCGCCGTGCGTCTGCCCTCGCACGCCTCGCGCTTCCGGCGTGCGCCCGTCTTCGGGCCCACATGGATGCGTCACCCACGTCGCCCTCATCCTCGCACTCCTTCACGTTCACATGGACGTGGGTGCCCTCAAGGCCTCACGCGCACACCCCACGTCTCGCCGTTGGTCGCCACTGTAGGGAACGCTGCGCGTTCACGCACAGCCACATCGCGGACGCGTCAGCGCAAATGTCAATTCTCTTCGCTACGCTTTGTCAAGCACCCTGTGGTCAGCTGGACCCTTCTCGCCAACGATTCTCTCGCTTTCGCTTCCTGTTCACCCTGGACACTTCATGGTATCTCAACCAATCTATTCATCTCACGGCTCACCTCCCAATCTTTCAAAGGCTCTTTAGCTTTGAAGACCGTGCCTAGGCTCATTGTCAAGTTTTGCGACGTCAGTCCTAGATTTGGTCGAATCCCCGCCGTGCCGGATATTTGCATCCATTCAATTCGAATGTTACGATCTCTCAAAGACTCTGCTATGTTCCCCGACGACATCCCTTGACCCATCGAGTGCCACGTTCTCTGACAATCCTGACACCAACTAGTTCATCGACCTCTGTCGACATCGATACCATCACGTATTATAACGCATACCTCCGAGATCCTTCATCAAGCATCGTTTCTTTCCGCTTCAACAACCCCTTTGCCCATTGCAAATGCTGCAGCACCTCCCCGAGATTGGGCAGAAACCGCCAACTGAACAGCGACGATGCCCGCTATCCTTTCTCTCATCCGACCGCCTGCACATGCCTTTCTTCCAGTGCCCCCACTTGAGAGCGCGGAGAAAGGTTGCGGGAGGTAGTGGCAACATGATGTTCTCGCTTGGGCCTGGTTTGATCGGTCCAGTGCCTGTTCATCTTTTGCGGTTACGAATGCAACCTACCCTGTGACACGACGACAATTCACGGAGACTCGGGACACGTCAATGCGCAGTTCACACAGTGATAGCTGAGACGGTGTCAAATGACGTCGATGGTGTTGGATGGTTGGAGGCTTTGCGCAAGGTGGACGAGGTTGATGACGAGGGAACAAGGTAGGTCCGTTCGAGTTGGGCGGGTGCGAACTTCTTTCACGCAGGAGGAGACCTAACTGGATGACGTTGTGGTCCAGACTTGAAGCAGCGAGCGACGAGGTCTACGGCAACAAATGGCGAGCGAGCGAGTCGACGATATCATGGTGCGATGGTCAATGGCTTGGACGAGGCGCAGCGCCCGTTATTGGTTGCGCTTGGGACTTGGAGTACATCATGCATATGCTTAGGTATTCAGTGGGACCCCGGTCGAGTTTCGATCTCAGAGGTGGCCACGCTGTTCCCTCCCTAACACCAAGTGGAACTCGGAAGGCCATCCGGTCTGTCACCCCTCCTCGGTCTCGTAGCATCGTTCTCTACCTCCAGCATCTTCACGTTTGCCTGGCATGATTCCACCTTTTTCTTCTTCCTTCGTGGCTTCAGAGTGCCCCCGGCCCGTACCATTTTTGAGTTTTTTTTTGTTTCCTGGCCGCCTGCGGGCCCACAGCCCGCACTTCTTTGTTCTTGTTTCTTGGTGCAGGCTTGTACTATGTAGTTTGTGACTTGGCAATCCAAGGCTATATTGAAACCGAAAGTGCAATGAGCAAAAGGGTCCTGTACGGACTAGTTCTGGCACGAGCCAATTCAGCAAGGAGGCAAGCCACGCGCATCTTCAGTCAGTGTTTGGAAGATTGGCATTATACACTACAAAATATCACAATACTAGATAGTACATACAGATAAATTCCAGTCTTCAATCCACCATCATATCATCGGCGGTGTTCTGTGAAAAAAGCATAATGCTCAATTGTCTAATTACTGAGGGAACAAAGGGGAGTGGGACGCACATCATCCAAACCGCCGAAATCGTCCTCCGAAAGCAGCCGCCCATCAAGAAGTTTCCCCATGTGCGTCAATGAAAACTGCGTGCCTTTTCTGCGGATCCTCATCAATGTGTTCAGGAAGAGTAGGGGTGAAATCTGGAGCGAATCTGCAGTTTGCAGTTGGCTTGGTCGATTCTTTGGCGCGATGAACCCATTGCATTCAACCTCGATCCCCCCTTCGCCTTCCAGGTCACTCGCATACACACAGAGGAGACGGCACAAACGGATGTACGCCTTCATATCTTTGAGGTATAGCTGTCCAGCGAACACGTTCAACTGGTCCATCAGAAGCGATGGTGCGATCCACCCAGTGGGAACCGATGGGATGCTGTAGAAGGCGAGATCGTCGCATGGTTTCATAGACTTGAGAACGCGGGGTGTGTACGAATGGAGGTGAACTCGGTGGCTCGACCGGATAGCCGTTAACAAGTGGTTGACTTCGTGAGGGCTAAAAATGACAAGTAATTCCTTCCCAGCGCTTTGGCTCGAGACAATCCACTGAACGGGACGCAAATAGTCGTCTACATTTTTCGACGACTTGACGGTCCGCTGAAAGTCTGTCGTTACCAACACGCATGAGCTCCAAACTTGTGCCTCCTTCGTAACGGCAGATGTCGTGTCAAGAGTCTTAAAAGCGGGATGGAAGGCTTTGGAATTTGGGGGGATAATGCCCGTCTTTACGAAGGAGATAACATCTCGATGGGTTGAATGAGTCCCCGGTGATACCCTTTGGGGACGTTCAACTTGTCGCTCTCGCTCAGCTTCATGAATGACCTCGCGTTCCTGTTCTTCGTCCAAGCTTGCATTGCGCAGCGACAGAATCCCAAGCTCTTCACAACGTTGACGAATGTCCGATGTAACGGTCAGGGAATTGTTCGAGTTGTTGGGACTGTAGATATTTTCTAGACTCTTGGCTTCTGGCTGGAGCCACTTGTCCGATAGTTCTTGCGCGGTAAGGTGGTCTTGACAAAATCCAGACCAAGTGGCATACCGGGAGCTATGGTCCGTTCCTTGGAGTGCCCAGTGAGGTGCCCGGTGCTGGATTTCGTCGCAGGTCTCACGGATAGCCCAGTGTAAAATATCCATATTATTGATGTCGTCCCCACGGTGTTTGCTGGCCAAGGACCGGATGCGCTCATCGATCTCAAAAGGTGCGAAGAACATGATGGAATGGCCATGGCCGAGCTTGCGCATGCGCATGCAACCTACGATACAAACGCTTACATCGATAATTGAACTACAGTATCAAGAATACGCACCTTGAGCCAATCGATCTTTCGTGACTTTGGGGCCCAGAGTGACTGCCGCGCGGAACCCGAAAGGAAACTTGATATCGGTACCACGTGTATGAGCATCGTCGAGATAAACGACGCATTGGTCAAGCTGTTGACTAAACGGCGATGACTGCAGAAGCTCTGTATGCCCGTCGCGTGTGAGCACCGTCAACTCGTCGTCCTCATTGAAGTAAATGGCAGCAGAGGCATCTAATTTGATGTCTAGCCATGCTTTCACCAGTTGACGGTTTTGCAATTGGAGCATTTGTGCACCGACATCCAACAGGACGCGGATCTCTGGTTTCTGGGAAACCAGGATCGTCAGAAAGTCTTTTGTGGTCCTGCGTTGTCCATTCTCATGGGTCATGCAGATATAATAATCGTTTTCCGGCTGTAGGAGGTATGATAAGACCTTCGCATTGGTTCCTCGCTGATGATCCGGGTCGCGTTGAGTGATGTGTAGTGGCAACAGATATTGGCCATCGTTGGTCCCAGAGAAACCTTACACATTGTTTAGTGGCAGCGCAAGCACCTTGCAGTCATGCTCACCTGTCAGCAAGCGTTCCCGGTTTTCCGCCAGATCCCAACCTGAGCACGACAGTTTTGAAGGGAACTCCTTGGCTTCCCTTGGAAACACAACTCTCGAGAGGTAAAAATCAACAGTTGCCTTGTTCTTGGAAAATAATGGGAAGAGAAGATTGCGCCATTGTTCCGATGACTTCATGTTGATGCCGTTCAGAGTCTGTAGTGTTTCTGGTACAGTGGGGCATTCTCGGACCCAGAGGTCGTAATCCACAGATGGGTCATCCTGCTGAAGTAAAATGTCGAAAGATGTCCTTAGCTGTTCCTCGTTGAGACCACCATAGTAATATGATAGGCAGGTTAGGATGATGGCTACATCGGGGTGCCCAAATTCAGCTCTCTGCGCAGGGACATCTTTTGCCCTGTATGGAACTGCGAGCATGGTACGCGTCGGAGCAAGACCATAGTCTACCCGCCATCGGCGCTCTCTGAAAGCAAACAAAAGAATGCCCGACGCCAAAAGACCGCGCAAAAGGAGCAGTCCAGTCCAGAGAGTCGATTCCTGAGAGTATCTCTTCACCAATTGGACCGTTTCGGGGGGGACCTTCTCGGATGATATGAAAGTTTGAAGGGCATTCCGAAGGTCCGAGTGAAGTTGTCCGAAACTGAAGTGCGAGAGGCGATCATCGCTTATGTCTTGCAGTATGCACGAGATTAACCTTTGCCCAGTGTCTGCGTGCAGGATGCGAAAATGTGGGAATGCTCCGGGAAGATTGCATTCATACTCTACTCCAAGTGGGTTGAGTGCGTGAAGGAAAGATGCATGTTTGTTCACGAGGCTGAGAATCTGTTGTGTGATCGTCCACCGTTCAGGGAAGCCCTCCATAGGTTGTTGATTGCCGATGGTGTAGACCAGCTGGTACCGGACATGTAGGATTTCGTCACTTTCGTCCAGGATATCGCGGGACCGAGAATGGAGCCATTTTTGCAGCTCCAGCAACGAAAGTCCGACTTGAGTGTCTTTTGCCCCAGGCAACTGTTTTTCGACGCTCAAGAGCTTGAGTGACAGAACATGTTCCGGTTGGACGACCAAAATCCCACACTCCTTCATGCATTCCATCATCAACCCACGCAGCGCTGCGGCTTTTTGACGATCGACATCGACAGAACGAGAGAACGGGAGGAAATATATTCGTCTGTTGGCGAGTCCACCGAGGCGATCCACGAGAAGA
>JBBPOH010000561.1:0-12278 GCA_038091335.1 Phylloporus arenicola | reverse complement strand
GACCCAGCTCGCCCGCGCCGTCTTGGTTCGTCACAACATAAAGACCACCCTCATCTCCCGTGAAGCCGAGATTGCTATTCCCCATGTTTTCAACACAGAACTCGAGCTCAAGCCCGGTCCCATCACAGACCAGAAGTCGAGCGGTCGTTGCTGGCTCTTTGCAACCACCAACGTCATCAGGTATGAAGCCATGAAGAAGCTCAAGCTCAAGGACTTTCAGTTTTCTCAAGTCAAGTACGACCTTTTGTGTCTCGTGCCCTTCTGAGACGTTACCTTTCCAGTCATACCTCTTCTTTTGGGACAAGCTGAACAAGTCCAACTACTATCTCGAACTGTCCATCGAGAACGCGCATCTTCCGGTGGATGATCGACTCGTCAACTTCCTTGCAGAGAGCCCCATTGGAGATGGTGGACAGTGGGACATGGTCGTGAACGTCCTCGAGGTCAGTACATTCCCATTTCTCGCATTACTTTTCTCACTTGTTTGGTATCTTAGACCTATGGTCTTGTTCCTCGACCTGTATACCCCGAGTCGTACCACTCTGGTGCTTCCAGTGCCATCAACACACTCCTGACGACCAAGCTCCGCGAGCATGCCCTCACCCTTCGTGCTCTTTCTGACAGCCTTCGCACCGATGTGACCTTGTCGTCTGCGCAGGTGCAGGTGACCCTTCGCGCGAAGAAGGAGCAACTCATGCAGGACGTTTACACCATCTTGACCGCCACCCTGGGCGTCCCGCCGAAACCCGATGCTCCGTTCACCTGGGAATATTATGACGAAGCAGGGAAATACGCCAAGTGGGAAGGTACACCTGTGGAATTCTACCGCGCATTCACCACCAAATACTCTGTTGGTATCCCTTGTCTTTGTGAGACGTGGTGCTTATCACACCTCATCTAGCCTGCGGAATCCTTTTCGCTCATCAATGATCCCAGAAACGAGTACAGCAAGCTTTATACCGTCGACAAGCTTGGCAATCTTTGGGGTGGCCGCCGTGTGCTTTGTGAGTCGCGATACACCCTAGTCCACATGCGAGTCTGAGACACTGCAGACGTCAACACGACGAGCGAGGAACTCAAAGCCGCAGTCGTTCGGGCGATCAAAGCTGGCCAACCTGTCTTCTTTGGGTGCGATGTCGGCCAATTCTCGTCTTCGACGAAAGAGGTTGGGATCATGGACACGGCGTACCATCAGTACGAGGTCAGTCAACCTCGCTTCGCAGATGTACTCGCTACTGATGTTCGTCTATAGCAAGCATTCAACATCACGCTATCGTTGACCAAGGCGCAGCGCTTGCAGACCAACGAGTCCGCCATGACCCATGCCATGGTGATTTCGGGTGTCCATGTTGACGAGAAGACGGGACGTCCAGTTCGGTTCAAGGTTGAGAACTCGTGGGGCGATGACAGCTGCTACAAGGGTTTCATGGTCATGAGCGACAAGTGGTTTGACGAGTGTGTGGTTCGCGTTGCGCTGTCCGGTTTTCGCTGACAAAGCCTACTCAGGTTCGTCTACCAGGTTGTCGTGCATAGGTCGATTGCGCCCAAGGAGCTTGTCAAGGTGTATGACGCGGGCGATGCGGTCGTTTTGCCAGCTTGGGATCCCATGGTACGCGGAAATCACACGCTCGTCAGGCGAATGCTCATGGATTTCTGCAGGGCGCGTTGGCATGAGAACCTGTTTTAGAAAATTTCTCGGGGCACGATTTTGTTGAATCGTCTTTGACGAGCTGTGGATACTACGGCGTCGCATTTACCACCGTAATGATATCATCTTTTTGTCGTACGCCATTGCCCCACAGTGACCTCACACGAAATCCTCCCACTGTTCGGATCTCAAGACAGTTGCCTGTTGACGGAATGCATGCACAAACGCCCATGGTTTGTCCCCTCCGGAGTTATGCTGATTCCTTTGATGTGCGCCTCGCTCTGGTTGGCTATATAGAGGTGGGTGTAAAGCAACGGAACTTGTGCTTGGCGATGCATTCTGGGGGCGACGACTGCCCATAAACGTAGAACCGCGCCATCACGCTCGTTTGATTCCGTACTTCTTAGTCCACTGATCCCCCACCATGTCTGCGTCACGGTGGCGTCGTCACCCGCTTCATGACCGCTTCGATAAGCTTCTTGAGAAGAAACAAAGAGCGCCTACATACCCTGCAGTCCGGGGCGATAGACACATCCCAGCTGTAGCCAGCGCGGCGCGTGACCTGGACATGCCCTCGTTCCACCCGTGCATCATCACCGTCATTGCAAATAATTGTCACCTACCGTTTTCTTGTTTGACAGTCTGCATCTGCAATAAGTAGTTCCTCCCACAAACGTGCGCCCAGAAACATGCGTGTCGAAAGCGCAGAGCGCTTCTACTGGCACCGCAATACAATTGGGGGCCACCACTACTCTTCAAAATTGCACGGAGACATCTGAGCTGGATTCGAAGTATGTATGGGCCTGGCCGCTGGCGTTGCGTTGTGACGCACTACGAAAACAGTTTAGCCCAACTTTCCAACTGGACTCCAGGTTCACTAGACAGAGTTGAAACAGGACTTGCCGCATACGATGCGGGAAAATCTTTGAGCAGAATACTGAGGGTGCGCCAGTCTCCGGATCAGTGCAATCCGATCGAGGCATTTTCAACACTAAGACATATCTTGACGGCCAACATTTGGGTAACTTTTTCCCTGGATATTGGCATCCTTGACATGGGACATATTCTCCTCGGCGCAATCAAGAAAAAGCGTCAAAATAGCTTCATCGACGAGCACAATGTCCCCATACTTAGAATCGCAAATAGGTCGACGAACATGGGCATGATGGTGTCCAAGTTTGCTTTTTGCAATTCTTAGCGTATCTTGTCCGATCGTCCCATATAAACCAGCAAGTTTACCCAGCTCTCCATATACCTTCTCCACAGGTACGCTCCATGTTTCCTCCCCAAGTTTCAAGTCTGGACCCCCCAAAGCTGCCATGTGTACCCACAAAACGTCCGTCTTTTATTGCTAGTATGTTGAGCCTTTTACTGGTTCTTCCCAGTGAAGGCACACAGTATGGTATGTGGGGTCAGTTTTCCGCGCTTCTCCAGAACCCGTAGCACTATGTTCTGGTGAATAATCTGTGGTGATTTAGGCCATAACAATTAACTGTTACAGCTCATACTGCGTTTCTTCTACCGTCATCCCCAAAACTGCCCCAACTGTCGTCAGTGCGAAAGAGTGGATCCTTCCAGTGTCACTTTTCTGGCTGTGCTGAGTACTCCGGATGAACATAAAACCATTACAAAATCGATTTCCGAGTACTGTGCCGAGTGCAACTACTGGTTTACTCAACAGCGTCGATGATTATCGGGGGTAGCTAGTAGCTTCCAACGCCCCGTCGTCATTCTCGACGGCGACGGCGACTTCTGGCCCTTGTCGCTGCCCGTCTACAACGTTCAGAACTTCCTGTGCATGCCGATACGGCGGCGTTCTATGATGTCATCTCTTTGGTGTACGCAACTGCCCCACAGTGACCTCATATGACTCTCATGATGATATGACAACAATCACGAAATCTCCTCCCACTGTTCGGATCTCAAGACAGAGTGACGCATGAATGCATCCATGCTTTGTCTCCTCCTGGGTTACGCTGATGTCCGCCTTTACCTCCCACCTGACCATCATGCGGATCGCTCCGATTGGCCAGAGGTAGGTACGGATCTGGGCAACGGCAACCACCGCTGTGACCTCTGAGCTAGGAACCGTAGATCTGTGCGTCATCGCGTTCGTTTGAGTTCGATCCCGCCTGTCGAGTGAGCCACTGATCTGCCACAACGTACGCGTCACGGACGAGAGTGGCCTCGTCACCCGCGGACCGCTTAGTGACCCCACAGTCCGGGGCGATTGACAAGCCCCAGTTGCGCGTCCCCACCAGCCAGCGCGGCGTGTCACCCACCTAGACGTGCCCTCGTTCCACCCGCTGCGCCGCAACTGCATTGCGGCAGCATCATGCATCATCACCGTGATTTCAAATACGTGTCGCCTACCGTTTACTCGGTCCCCTTGTTTGTTTGATAATCTGCATCGGCGATCAGTAGTTCCTCCCACAAACGCGCTGTCGAAAGCGCAGAGGGCTTCTACTGGCACCGTGTGGACACACAGCAATACAATTAGGGGCTACCACTGCGATCGGGATCATCCGACAGACATGAATCTGTTCGTACACGGAGACATCTGGGCTGGGTTCGAATTGTGCGCCTGGTGTTGCATTGTGATCGGCTCCAACGATGCACTGCGAAAATAGTTTAGCCCAACTTTCAAACTGAAACTGGTTGTTTTTTCCAGGGTTCATTGATCTGCCGGGCGGAGGAGATCAGCGGAACAGGATTTGCGTCCGATGGGGGAAAATATTTTAGCAGAGTACTGAGGGTGTGCGATAGATCAGGCCATAAAGATGCACCGATCAGTGCGATGCAACGAGGCATTTCCACGCCTGCCAGCGGGGCGCATCTTGACAGCCAGCATTTGCGGTACTTGATATTGGCATCATTGACATCCGCAGTTGCACGAGCAATGGCTCTGGCATGTGGGGAATAGGACATATTCTCCTCGGCGCAATTGAGCAAAAGCGTCAAAAACAGCTTTATCGATGAGCATAATGTCCCTATATAGAATCCTCAATACAACGTGGTCGAAGCGCTGGAAAGCATTTGATTTAGCTGGCCGACAAGGTTTATCCGTTGGCCAGAAGTCATCAAGGGGCCAATGTCAACTAGGGCATCACAAACCTTGGCAGAAATGCCAATTGCGTACGTTTGGTTAAAACGAACCCTGAACGTGTTTCTAAGTTTGTTCATCAAGGTATCCGTGGGTAGAGCAGTACTGGTACAAAATTATCCAGAGAAGGCACGGGATCTGAAGAAATATCTGGAGATGGAGGGTGGTGGCGAGGCTTGAAGATAAGGACGATAATTAATCCAAAGATGATGAGCAATAGGAGGAAAATAATCTTGCGACGACCAGTATTCTTCTGATAGCTGTCCGGAGGGTGAAGTTCGACGTAGAGGGAGAGGGAATGGGACATACCGAGTTGCAGTATCTAGTTCCTTGACTGCTTCCGCAACGTGGACTGAGGTTTGTTCTATATTGTACTCAACACTGTCTAGAAGGGTGCCCTGATCGATCACGAGAATCGACAGGTCCTTAAAAAGCTCCGCCAGTGAAGCGATGGAATTGGCAATCTCTGACAACTCATGGTCACGAAGGCGTACATCCTGTATCTGATCAGTCTCGTGCAGCTGTGCTTGCTAGAACACGAGGTAGTTAGACAAGCACGAGGTGATGGTGATGGAATGCTCACCGCTGCTGCTTGCACATCTTCGTCGACTGCTGTCAGGCCTTCGGAACCTTTGGAAGGAATGGTACCGGAAGCGATGAGGAGGTCCTGGTTTTTTATGGCATGACCTTGGAGGCCTAGATGGGGAAATGTGACAAAGAGGGATAGATGCAATTGATTGAAGAGGACTGACGTTCCAAGTACACGCGCTGTTTCTTGCGGAAAGATGAGCTGAGTTCCTGTGTCCTAGCAGCCAAGCCCCTCTGTACATTTTTGGCTGCGAGGGCCTCGTGTTGATTCTGAATGGAAGGGGGGAATGTGTGTACCTGGTCTGAGCCGATGCGTTGTATGAGAGAGTGGCAGCGCCGAAAGTCCTGTGCACAAAAGCGGTAAGGCCGCACAAAAGCGAGGGAGGGAGATGGGTACCCTTGTTATGTCTGTTGTGGCTGTCTCTATTTCCTTTTCCTCAGCTGTGCGGTCCGCAAAGCCGGGGAGAACGTGCTTTGCGTGTAGTTTTTCAAGTGCAGCGACTTGATATGATGGTTGGTGGGGGCGGAGTTGTGATGGATGAGGAACGCACTTTTAGTGTGGGTGTGGACGAGTAATTCCTCGACCTGGTCAGAAAGATCGACCCTGGAATCGGGTGAGACAGGGCAAGTCGAGCAACGGAGAATGATACCATTTCGGAGGGAGGTGGGCATCGAGGGCGAGGTGAGAGGATATGAGGTGTTCGTGTTCGTCGCCGTCGGGGTCGTCGTAGCGCGCTGGGCGGGGCGGTCTTGACCTCGAGTCGCGGTAGGAGATGAAGAGGAGCGTCCGCGAGCGCGTCGTGGGGGACATTGAGGATGGACAGTTTGGGGCGTATGTGTCATCGGGGATGGCCAAACAAGGGACAACACCGCCGGGCCACGACGTACCGCATCATCATCATCATCGACCATCGAATCTCGCCGTGTTTCGATTCTTATCGTATCTTGTCCGATCGTTCTTTCACGTGACTGCTTGTCCATCCAATCCTTTAAACCGACCAAGTTTGCACCGCTCTCAGCATCCCTTTTCCTCATTCCAGTCAAACTAAACACCATGTGTAACCTCGAAACGTCCGTCTTTTATTCCTCGTATGTGCTTTGACTCATCCTTCCCAGCGAAGGAACAAAGTATGGTTGTGGGGTAAGTTTCCCACGCTTCTCCAGAGCTTGACCTGATCGTTTCTACCGCAGCACTATGCGGTGGTGCGTACCCACCGTGTCTCTGCGGAATCTCTCATGACCGCCAGCAGACCCGCAAGGTCAGGAAAATTGACTGTGACAGCCCGTACTGCATTCATTCCGCCCGCCATCCCCGAAAGTGCCCAAACTGTCAGTGCGAAAGGGCAAGTCCTTCCGGTGTCGCCTCTTCGACTGTGCTCATCGTCGGACAGTACCTTGGTCCGGATTTAAAGGAAACCATTACCCTATCGACTCCCGAGTACTGCGCCTCGTGCAAGTACTGGTTTAAAGACGGCGCTCAGCATCGCCGATGAACGTGTTATTCGCCATTTAATGTCTCTAACTTAGAGCTACTATTCTGTTGTACCGCATGTATGTAAAACAATAACTACCACGACGTCACCATTGCACTGCCAGCCCAATGACCTCACTCTCTACGGCCCGGTAACATGTCCGAAACAGCTCCCGCCGTCGCCCCTCCGCATCAGAATCCATCTCCGCGTCCCACCCCGTCCGGCCCGCTTCCTCCGGCCGACACATGTCCCCGAGCACCCCCACCGCAACTCGGTCTGCACAATCCAACTCATCTGAGCCCATCGGCAGCTGCCAGTACGCCTCCTCGACTTGTCTAATCCACTCGCGTGCCATCGGAACGCCGTTCTCCACCACCTGTCCACCCCCATTCACGCACCCACCTGGACACGCCATCACCTCCACGTAATCGTACCCCTTCTCTTTCGCCCTCGCCCTCCCAACCATGCGCCCCGCAGCCCCCTTTCCGACCTGCACACCTCCCTCCTTCCCAACCTTCCTCACCACGTTTTGCAGGTTCCGGAACCCATAACACTTCGCCCCCTTGAACACCGCCTCGCCCGTGTTCGCCTTCTGCAGCGTGTACTCCTCGTAATCAGACGTGCGCACCTGCTTCACGCACAGCTCCAGGGGCTCTGTAGATGCCCGTCTGACAGCCGACAGGAGCGAATGCAAGTAGGACCCCGAACTCGACCCCGCATGATGCAGCAGCTCAGGCATGTCCTCTTGTCCATTGTCTTCTTCGGGAACAGGGGCAGACAGATCCCAGCCCTTGTCCCGCATAAGTAGTTCGAGTTCGCCCGTCGTGATGACACAGTCCACGTCCCGCGTCGAGTATACATCATTGTAAAAATCTTGGCGTGATGCTTCCAGTTTTTTGTCATAGCAAGGCATCACAGTGACATGGTATATCTGATCAGGCCTGTACAACAAAACATGAGTCAACGCCACCCCCGATGGACCCAATACACACTGTTTTCCCCATCTGGCCGCCAACCACGTCTTGGCCAACGTGCCCATCACTTGCTGGGGACTCTTGGTCCGAGAAATAAACGGCAACATCTCAGCATGCGTCTTTTCGGCATAGCATATCCATCCAGGACACGCGCTCGCTAGCATGGGCAGCGTCCCCTCCCGTTTCCGCTCCCAAAACTCGCGCACGTGTTCCAGCAGCGAAATGTGCCGCGCAAACGTCGTATCATAGACATGCACAAAGCCCAGCACCTCGGTGCAAAACGCGCGCACGCGCCGCAGGATCTGTCGCAGCCCGACAGGCCCGCTTGACGTCGACAGTGTCGCCGCGAGCGACGCCAGGCTCTGTGGCGCGATCGACAACACTGGGACCTTGTGCCCCGGTGAACCCGCAGCCGGGTTGGCCTCCAAAACCTGCAGCACCTCCGTGTGTGACTGCAACGTAATCAAGACCGACTCGGCCGACGTGATGCACCCACTTTTTTTGGCATGTGAGTGGAAGCAGGGGTGGAATGGAGCACAAGACTTGCCTGCACGCGAGGCAATCGTTGAGATTGATCTGCGCCTGTTGGAGTTTACGCACGGGGGTGGGCGCAGTCGAGGGGGTGGATGACACTTCGTAATAAGATCCGGACGCGTCGATGTGGATTTCCGTCTGGCAGGACACGTTGATAGCTGGCGAAAAGGGCGAGGAGGAATACGTACAGAGGCAGAATCGGCGTCTTTGAGCTTCTCCGGGGCGTTGAGTTGCTCGACCGGTTTGATGCATGCCTGTGATGGGGTGATAAAGTCGTTGAGATCCGTGAGTGTCTAGCTGGGGGTGAGTCTGTAAGTGAGTCGTGTTTAGTCAATCACTTGCCAGAGCACCAGAGAATGCCATCAACGTTGACTTGAAGAGATATAAAACTACCCGGTATGAAGTGTCACTGGAAAAGGTGCGGAGATCGGATTACGCCGAGGTAATTACAGTAATGTACAAACTGCTTACTGTTGCCATTTGCAACATCAAGACCTCAACGAACAGAGTGATCTGACACCACCTAATGGACTCGCATCTCAGGAGGTACTCACCTTCCGGATCTGATACAGATGTCGTTCGGCGTGAGCATGGAAGCGCAAACCATGGGTGCGTGCTTGAACGAACTGGACTGGAAGTCATGCACTAAAGCAAACGTGACCCGGCAAGCGCTGAGCAACCGTCATCATCGGGACCACCTCTGCCATGAGGCTTGAGATCCGGATTTCATACGACAAAAGCATATTGTTGAAGCTACCGCTGTGCACCAGTGAATAGCTGAGCAGGGTAGGGTTGTCATCAACGTCAGTTGATGGCCGTCGTGAAGAAACCATTCGAATGTAATCCAACGCGGTTCTCAGAGTATTAGACGTTGTCACGGCGATGGTGTGCAGCGACAAGGGGTGTTCGAGTCACGTGTTACATCCCCCGCCTCCGACAGACGCGCAGTGGAACGTGTACCAATACAATTCCATGGGCGGAGACTGCTAGCAATGTTCTCGCAAAACCAGAGACAAAAAGACAGAAACGCAGTCGGGGATGGAGAGGTCCACCAGCCTTTACTTAGCGGATCACGCGAGGATCTCGCTGGAGAAGACGCGGAGCATCGCTCACACCTTTTGTTCGCAGCCCCGGACGATGAAGATACCGAAAGTGTTTGCAGCAGTCACTCTATCACACTGCCTCGGCGCGGGGAACATACCGTCAGGTTCAGAGAGGAGGTACAAGTCATAGGCCCGCCACTTAGGTCGACCATTCAAAGTCGAGAGACCGGTGCGTTTTCATGATGGAATTCGTCGACTTGTCTTAGCAACTCCAGCGGTATAGAGTATGACCTTGACTCGGATGATTTTGATGATACCACCCTGGCCGACATTGAGCGTCAGCAACAAAGAACATCGCGGAGTTCGCGGCCGGGGAGGCGGGGACGAAGAGGCCTACCATTGATTATGGGTTTCATGGACTCTCAGAGGACTCCAGACACGACCATACCAATGCACGAGAGTCAAGGTATCTCGTCCGACTTTGACCTCAGCGAGGTAGCCGCAAAACAGCATGCTGGCGGTGGTATGTTTGACTCTGTCGCAAACATGGCCAACTCAATTCTCGGCGCTGGTAAGCTCTATCCCATCCATCTCAATATGCACTCACGAGCACCACAGGTATCATTGGTATGTACCCTCCCAAACTTATCAAACGCTTCACCCATCCAGTATAAGGTTTACCGTATGCCCTCAGCCAAGCTGGTTTCTTTTTCGGAATAGTCCTGCTGGTTGTTCTTTGTGTTGTCACCGATTGGACTATCCGTCTGGTCGTGATAAATGCCAAACTCAGTGGCAGGGATTCCTACATTGAAATCATGAACAAGTGTTTTGGCTCAAGTGGTCGGGCTGCAGTATCACTCTTCCAATTTTCTTTCGCATTTGGCGGTAGGTCTGTTCCTCACCATAGGTATACATAGCTGATTCACACGATCAAAGGTATGTGTGCATTTGGCATCATCATCGGTTGGTCTTTCTTTTCGTCTTCTCCGCACGTTCCAATGACTATCCACAGGGGATACAATACCCCACGTCATTCGTTCGCTCTTCCCAACACTCTACAAGATACCCGTCCTATCCTTATTCTCCAACCGACAGTTCATCATAGCACTCTGCACTGTTTGTGTATCCTATCCGCTCTCTCTCCATCGTGATATTCATAAACTCTCCCGAGCCTCTGGCCTGGCGCTAATTGGCATGTTGATTATCGTTGTTTCTGTCCTTGCAGAAGGCCCACACGTAGACCCCGCACTAAAAGGAGACCCCTCAAAACGGCTTACTATTATTGGTCCAGGCATATTCCAGGCGATTGGCGTCATCAGTTTCGCATTCGTTTGTCACCACAACTCCCTTCTCATATATGGAAGTCTGCGTACCCCAACGCTCGATCGTTTTACGCGCGTTACCCATATATCGACTGCGATCTCGTTCGTCGCTTGCTGTATCCTCGCCATCTCCGCTTTCTGGGTCTTTACCGACAAGACGCAAGGCAACATTTTGAACAATTTCTCGGCTGTAAGTATCTTTCCTGGTGTATTTTCAAGATACTCAACAGTAGACAGAGCGATACCCTGATCAATGTTGCCCGATTTTGCTTCGGACTAAACATGTTTACCACACTCCCCCTGGAACTGTTTGTCTGTAGAGAGGTAGGAAATCTGGCGCGTGACCCGAGCCGAGCTGAGTGACAACGCACAGGTCATAGAACAATACTTCTTCTCACATGAACCCTTCAACCCTCAACGTCACGTATTCTTTACCAGTGTCATCCTCTGCGCGTCGATGCTTTGTGCGTCTCTCCAGGTGCTCACCGAGAACATGCTCACCTTTGTTCTAGTATCCCTCATCACGTGTGACTTGGGAGTGACGCTCGAGATCACGGGCGGCGTCTCGGCGACAGCGCTCGCCTTTATCTTTCCCGCAGCATGCTACCTCCGACTCACCGATTCTCGCACGCCGCTCTACTCGCGGACAAAGCTCCCCGCCGTCGTGTGTCTCGTCTTTGGCGTGCTGGTCATGGTCATGTCCCTCTTCCTCGCACTGAGCAAGGCATGGACACGTGAGGGTGAAGCCAGGATATGCGCGTGAGATATGCGACATTGGACATTATTTGTTGGAAACGGTTCTATGGACGGACATGCATCTCTAGGTAGAGAAGAATAATCATCGACGTAGCTGCACGGTCGGTAGTGTGAACAATGGGAGTCTTGGGGAGCATTGCTTACTCGGGTGGTGGGTGCACTATACCGAGTGCTGTGTGCATCGTACCGTCTCGTTCTGCTAATAAAATGCTCACCTGGACGCGCGATGTCTCCCTCTTCCGTGAGCTTCTCACCAGCGCACGCCGCAAGCGGCCAATTCCGCGCATTGCATGAATGTTCTAACTTCTAAGGGTGTAGGCGTTTTGCGTATTTGAACAAAAGTGAGGACACTCTGGGACAATCCAGGACAACCCCTGTGCAATGTAGCACCAGAATTTCCTGTCAATCTGATCACTGACAGGATGTTCTGGCGCTTAGTAGATTGGACCAAGCACGACTATTTGACCTAGCTGTCATGCTAGGTTGTTTGCACTTTTGCTGATCCCGGGCAGTTGCTGATTGGCATTGAGGCAAATGCCTTCATAACCCGTCATGGCTCAAGATGTATTTCAGCTCAATAATCTCGCTGCTGCAAGCTTTTAGGCTCGCCGTTTGGGGCAATCCGTCCATTTTCTTAGAGCGATCTACTCGTCGATCAGGGTCGAATCGTACGCAATGAACAGATTCAAAAGGGATTACGCGTTCTACGAGAATGGTACCTGTATCATGGGACAGCCTGGTATAGGTGAGACGAGGCGCATATAGCCTTGATTGACACTGGATATCTAATCACGAACCTCAGGCAAATCATTCTTCAATGTTTACGCCATCGTTGAAC
>JBBPOH010000560.1:0-12278 GCA_038091335.1 Phylloporus arenicola | reverse complement strand
ATAGAGCGCTCTTAGACGAAACCACAGAGGATCGACAGAGCAAGCTTACCAAAGAGTATCTGCATTAACATGCATCACTTCATCGCTGACAGAAGCTGAGTAAGGCGAACAGCAGGAAGAACATGACATACAGGGCCAAGGCTTCGATACTACAGATATCTAAGTCCGATGTTCCTTCAACTTCGTCCAGCTCCCCTGTGGCTCGTTCGCGAGTAAGGAAGTCGAGAAGTGCCCCGATTGATGACATCTATGTGCAACGTCACTTCTTGGTTTATACTATTTGTTTCACGACTCACACAAAGAGGTGCCGAGTCTAGTGAAGCGAAATTTGCCAAACGTATGACAGCATTCCACCGTTCCTTCGTAGGATCACCGGCGACTTCTCTCCTTTTGGTCATGAAATCGTATGCATTTCTTATTCCGTTGGCTGAAGAGATGTCGGAGGTATCCCCATAGTTTGAATTCGAGTCACAATCCAACCGAGCGAGCATGTTCAACGACAACAGCTTGTTCCGGCCCTTGGTAGGAACGAAGTCTTTATGCGGCCTTATCTGGATAATACCACCTGAGGCTTCCGCTACATGGAATCATGGTCTAAGACGTCATTGTATGCGTCATGAATAAACAGACTCACTGTGGTCTTGCAATACCGAGATGAAGGAATCATCGGCCTTTGAGCTGGTAATTATAAAGCCCGGGTCCGAGTGTTCCAAGACTATGATGTTTAAGCATTGAATCCAGAGGAGTGAATTCTGCCACACTTACCCATTTTTGTCAGGTCATAGTGGGAGCCTTCTTGAGTATCTTCAAGCACATATACGATGCATTTGACAGGATCGTAGTATGCGCAGCCGATACGACCACTACGATATGAGATGGGGCACCATAAAGGACGCCGGACTCACTGCTGACAGAACACGCTCAAACAAACCTAAATGCAGTCATAACGAGGTGTGGATAGCGGGAATTACGACATTACCTTTGCAGGCTCAGAGGAATCTGAGTTCACCGCATCATGTTCGTCCCCCAACTCCGGTGGGTTATCCCATCTGACGCGCTTAGCACTCGTCGCAACTCCGAAACTATGATCACCGTGATTTTCTTCGCTTGGAGATCCATGCTCGGTTGGGGATTCGTTGGGCGTGGCCCGTGAACGCTTCGACCCAGACCTGTGCGGCATCCTGATGACTTGCAACGAAGAGGACAAGATGCAAACCCGCGAAACGTGCACCAAGAAGAGAGCACGTGATCGCGACTAATATAGTCTCACCAGAAAACGCGCAGGTGTCAACGTAGGTTTATTGTCATGACATCAAGGAGACGAGCTATGAGACAAATTTACTTCTTTATTCGCAAAAGTTCCTTTGTGTCATCCCCAGTGACTGAGAAACAATCAGTAAATTCAAGTACAATTTCGGGGGAAAGCATACCGTTTAATAACAAACTTTGAGCATCGAGCATGACACGGTTCCCAGATGCGGCCAGTATGTTTGCGATATCACGAGCAGCCTCTAGGCGCCGAAGTTCAAGGAATCCTTTGTTTGCCCGCATCGCTTCACCAATGAGCTCGGCACTGCGTGCTTCTCCTTGTGCGCGGACAATGATTGACTACCGGAAGTTGATCAGTACATAATTAATGGCAAGGAGTACTGTAACTCGCTTGTTTTTCTTGTATGGCTTGGTCGACTAAGAACGCTGCACGGAGTGCGGTCTGTTGTGCAACCTTGGGAAAAGTTAGAAATGAAAACCCCCGTAAATATCATCGGAAACTGACTTGTTTAGCTTCGACGGCATGCGTAAACTCGGGGGAGAACGCGACATGGGTGATCGAAACATCATCCAGCACGAGGTTGAACCGTAGGGCTCGAGTTGTGAGATTCTCGCGGATCAAACGCGAGACCTAATCCGAATGGTTAGCAAACCCCTCGAGAATTCCATGAATCATATAACCATTTCACGCTGAGTGATGAGCTGACTAGCATTGAACTGTGCGACTACGCTTTTCAGGACTTCGTTGACAATGGAAGGCAGTACACGCTCGTCGTAGTCTTTGCCAAGTTCACGGTAAATCCCCGGCAATGCAGAGATAGATGGCCTTGACAATACTCTGCAAGTGATGTTCACCATTTGTAAATCTGATGGTCTTCAGAACAACAGTCGTTCCTAATATGTGATACGGACCTTTGGTCCCAGTCAAACTCGCAACACTGCGGGGCTTGGCACGGATGTCAAAAACGATGGGGGTCTCGAACCAAGGCATCTGGAACAGCTGAATGATCATAGGACGTAACACAGTGCAATGTACACACCACAAGATGCGTCCCTTCGTTGTAAATTTCGTCTTTTACACCCTGCAGACTAACCCAGACAATGAGTGGACGGTTCGCAAGCTAGTTTGTGCCCTTACCGTGTATACTTGATAGCACGATGACCACCGTCCACTTTAGATGACCCAGGTATGATTCTCTGAGCGACTGAGACGAGTAACGACGCACCGTTGAACAGACTGGCATTGAGAAGCAACCCGCCGCCAACAAGGGCAACAATCAAACCTCCTCCGGCAAAAAATCGGCCTGGAGAGCCGCCGCCGCCTTGGCCTCCTGCCCGCTGCACTTGCTGCGCGAACCGTCGAAATGCCTCTTGGCTGTTCATGAGAGGATGGGTGAACGTTGAACGTTCGAACTGCGGGATAATATTGTCCTCACAATGTACTTACTCGGATGTCACGTGATCAAAAGCATATGAGTATTTTCCTGACTACTGTTTTCGTCCTTCAAAAAGATGATCACTCAGAGCGACGTGGCAAGCAATGTGGTATGTCCTCTTATACAGCTTATCGTATATCTGGCTCATGACGTTCTCGTAGCTCGGCTGGATATCGATATCATGCTGGTAAGTTTCCCTGTGATTCGTGAGATCGTGGACGGGCTGTCAATTCTGCGAAATCGTAGGATCATTGTATACACCCCTCAAATCATAGAAAACTATCAGCTGCAAAGTGGAGAGGGCTTATCTCTTCTCTTTGTTTACACATGGCTGCTGGGTGATCTGTGCAATCTATGGGGTGTCGTTCTGGCACATCTGCTCCCCACGATGATTATTTTGGCCGTCTATGTTAGTGCTTCTGAATACGTATTCCGTACCGACCGTCTGACAGATTTTTGACAGTATACACTTTGCGATTCCCTGTTGGTTTTCCAGATATATTACTACCGATGGAAGCAACGATCTAGAAGAATTTCCCTGCCAGCGGGAGAGGATCTGACAGAGCAATCCTGTCTGCTCGGTGACAATGCTCTGGTGCATGGGTCCGAGGCTCACCCAACCTCTGTGGTATGGGTATTTATGCAGTACGGTGCGGCCATGGCATTTGTCATGGCCACCGGCGTAATCGCATACCTAATTAGTGGGCGGATAGAGCAAGAAGATTACCCTGCTCTTCCGTCGGATACTCCCCTAGAGTGGAAAGTCCAGGTTATCGGATGGATGAGTGCCCTGTTGTACCGTGAGTGGAAAATTGAAATGTATGCGAATCACGCTAAACGTGGTCAAGTCGGGGCTCGTGTGCCACAAATATGTGAGTGCAACATTTGGAGAGAGACAGTTATTTCACTGTTGGCAGGTAAAAATACGAAGACTAGATGCGAAGGGCTTGCGCCCGGCCTTTTCTTGTTTGCGATACTCGGAAATGCGACGTATGCATTGTCTATTGTTGTCGTATCGATGGAGCGGGTGTACCTGATAAGGAATGCAAGCTGGCTTGCTGGTATGGTTCGTGTGCGTGCGAAACGGGAGTACTGACGGATGTTGTAGGAAGCACGCTGACAATCGTTCTTGATCTGATAGTGCGTGAATATACGACCACGTTGCTGGGAGTAGAGCTGAGTCTGTATTAACAGGTACTTTGTCAGTTCTTCTATTACGAGTTCGTGTTTCGCCAGTGGGGTCGGGTTGATGCGGTTGGCGTATGAGATGGTGCGGCGGTGGAGGGTGGGAAGACGTGCCTCGTTGTTGGTCCTCGTGTTCCAGATTGCTGTTTTGCCGTTACACGTTTCTGCCCAAATCGCCTCCTGCGGTAAGCCATCGCGACATGCGCCTGGCCTCGTGCTCCTCCTCGGCCACCACAGCTCACACTCCGCAGCTTCATTCATGGCCTTCATAGTCATCTATGGATTCTCCGGCCACTCCATTCTCCACCCCGGCAAGTTTGTCTCATCCCTTTCCCTTGTCCACCTTGTCGTACTTGGTCCACAGGCCCCATTTGATTCATCCCAATCTCCGGTTTGACAGCCGCTCTGCACGCCCTACGACAACCCGATTATTTAAACGACCCCGTGTTGGTTTGCTTTTGTACTCCCCGCCCCCGCTCGATCATCCTACTATCCCGTCCTCATGCAGTGCCCTCCTCCATCTCGTTTTGCGCGCGACGATATCGTGCTTCCTTCTCATCTTCATTATTCAAAGCTCGCCGATTTCTCATCTCCCTCATCCAGTGTAGCCTCATCTACTTCCAGC
The DNA here is from genome assembly GCA_038091335.1 of Phylloporus arenicola. NCBI lineage: Eukaryota > Fungi > Basidiomycota > Agaricomycetes > Boletales > Boletaceae > Phylloporus > Phylloporus arenicola. The sequence goes on along the minus strand of JBBPOH010000560.1, from coordinate 7,763 downwards.
TCTCCTCCCCCTCCCTACGAAGACATTCACTTCGCCTCCAAACCCATCCCCGTCTCCCCTTTTACTGGCCCAGTCGAAATGTCCCATGGGTCGATTTCGCACCTCAGGGAGGCACTCAACTCGTTGGACACTCAGATGGCTTCCTTGCTCAATCAACGTCAAGAACTTGAGTTGCATCTTGAACAAGCCGTTCGTTTACAATCCCCCATCTACCGTCTTCCCGAGGAAATTCTGTCTTCCATATTTGTCATCGGTGTTTGCCAATTCGGCGACCAGGATTCCTTGCTGGTACCCAGCTTAATGCTCGTCTGTCGCTACTGGAGAGATGTGGTCATCAATTCTCCGGAGCTGTGGTCCACTATCTGCATCAGCCCTCATGACTCTCTCGAAAAGGCTCGTCGCAAGTTGGCTCGCTCCAAATCAGTCACTCTGGACATCACTGTCAACTTTACCCCCCGATCAGAAAGTGCGACGGGTGTGATGGAGAACATCATCCGTGCGATGGATCTCCTTCGTCCTTCCCTTTGGCGTGCAAGGTCTTTCCGTCTCAGCGTACCCAATAGACCCCAGGCGCATGCTGCACTTATGCGCTGTAAAGAAGACGCGCCTCTTCTGGAAACGCTGTCAATATGTATCTACCATTCCATGCAGGAGGACCACTATTCTTCTCCCTGTCTCCCACTTTTCAATAAGCATATCCCGCGTCTTCGCTCGTGTTCGTTCACCTCGTTCAACTTTGGGTGGGACAAGGAGATCGTGTCCGGGTTGCGAGTCCTACAATTGGGCGGGTACTGGAATGGTTTCTCTCCTTCGGCCGACAGGCTCCTCGAGATGCTTCGTAGTTGCCCGCAGCTCGAAGAACTTGCTCTTCGCAATATGTCGGATGCGGATCCGGAAGGCTTCATGCATTCGGAGCCGGAGCTCGTGTCCAACAAGGTTGTGAAGCTACCTCGGCTCACCAAGGCTTCTTTCTATTATTCCGGAAATTTGCGCGTTCGCATGCTTCTAAGTCAGATATCGTTCCCCGCACTAGAATCACTCGAGTTTTGTTACCTCGACAATTTAACCCCCATCCTCGAATATCTCAGACAGCAATCCCTTACATCCCTCCCTCTCCGCCATTTGCGTATCGAATCCAGCTTCTTCAACGAATCCAAGTTTGTGACCTTGTTGAAGCGGTTGACGTCACTCACAACACTCGAGCTGATTGACATTGAGGACGTGTCGAGTTTCTTCCTCAGAGTAAGTCCCCGTTATCTTGAGTCTCAGCCAACTAAGGGAGCGCTCCAGAACTTGTCCACGCCACCCGCTTCGCATCCTTGGGTGTGTCCCAAACTGGAGCACTTGTGCCTCGATGGATGCACAAGCGTGGAATGGGACACGCTACGCGGCCTGGTGGAATCTCGCCTTTCCGGCAAACCATCGCAGCTATCTTCTGCTTCCACGTCTGCAATGCGTACTATATCAAGCGCATCAGCTTCTGCGCATGTTCATGCCCTTACTTCGGGACGTTGTAGTCCAGCCCCTGCTCCTCACCGGCTGACATCGATTGATGTGATGCATTGTCACCAGATCAATAAGGAGATGATTCAATGGCTCAGGATGTATGTCCGTGACGTTTGCTGCGACGCAGCCAAGGGCGGTTGGGGTGCCCTTCAATAGTTTTCAAGTGACTGGACCATTGGTTTCTCACTGATAAAGCCTTGTAGCAGTACATACTTAGATGATGGAGGTGCACCTGCCATCTCCTTGTACACTATTCCCTCCGATACCGAAGACCCACATGAAAACGATACATACAACTCCCTTCCGAATTTTCTGGATATTTCCAAGGCTTCTGTTGTATTTATTCGTATTGTCGATATGAAAGCAGAGGAAGCTCGTCTAAAGTGGCTAAATTGACTTGTCTACTCGTTGAGATACGCCAACATTGACTTGCGCCGATCCTCCTCGCTTTTGTGGACCTTTGCAAATCCCCGCTTCCCTTTCCCCACTTCTGCCTTCTTCCTGCGCAATTCCTCTGCAGACCTGATATGTGCGGCCAAGGCAGCTGCGCCATGAGTAACACGTTTTTTGGACTGCTTGTAAGGGCCCTCCCTTTTTGCCTTGAGACCAATACCCAAGCGATCCGCCTTCAAAACGGTCGGCAAAGGGGTCAGCAACGATCTCTGCATGTGCGGCCCAAATACTTCCGTCGCCTTCGTTTGTACTGATGGCGGGACGACAGCCACATCCTCCAGCGTGTCCTCCGCCGAGTCCTCCAGCGTGAGGTCAATCGCCTCTCGCGTTGTCTCAACATCCGACACGGCGCTCTCCACGACAAGGGCCCCCATGTCGGCGCGTGCGACATGTGCACCGAGCCCCTCGCCCTCGTTCCACCCGCTCCGTTGCAGCATCCCGAACCCCCTGTTGGACGGTCCGATGTGCAACCAGACGGGGGGCCGGAAGCGGCCCTCCGCGGGCAACGGCGGCGGGTCGCGCGCGAGCAGGTCAGCGAGGGACGGCGCGGGCGAACTCGGCTTCGTCACCGGCTCAGAGCGCAGCGCCTTGCTGATGAACCAGGGCGAGGTCGGCCGGGGGCGTGCGCTCTGCATGGGACCGGGGACACGCGAGGGGCGTGGAGGGGCGTGCGGGGCGGACGCGGTGGTCAGAGAGCGGTACCATGCCGCCGTCGACGAGGATGGGGCTGGGATTTTGGGGGCGGGAGGGGGCGACGGGACGCCCCACTTATCGCAGGAGAGGGTTGCGGGGACAAAGGTGGGCGCTGCGCGGATGCGGCGCTGTGCGGAAAATGAGGATTCTGTTTGCCATGGATCGTTGTCGTCGGTTCGTTGGCCAGTCTCGTGTTCGAGCCTGCCGCGGTCTGCAGGGTCGTAGTGGGATCGAATAATGTGGGTGACGGTGGCCATCGCAGTGCTTCAGCAAGTAGTACGATTCCAGATCTATGACTCTGAGTGATTAGTCACGCATCGCCCATGTAGTCTACATCCTGCTCCTCCCTTTAACCTGGCAAGATGGCCGAGCGGTCTAAGGCGTGTGACTCAAGCTTTCAAAGCTTGCCTGCTAATGCGGGTTTCTCATCTCCGAATGGGGGCGGGAGTTCGAATCTCCCTCTTGTCAACACTTTTTTCATCCGTACTTGCAGTAACTATTGAGTCTCAGAATCAAATAGAGAACCTCAGTGAACACACACCAGCCTCCGCTCACGAGATGATTCTCTTGTCAGTATTCACTCCGCATTCAGAATTACAGGAACTGAATACAAGGCTCAGGCTCGGCGTTGACTTCATAAGACCCACAACCACCCGCCAAACACGTACTATCACCTACCACCCTTTCGGCACTCCACAACATACACCACTTTTTCGCCAATTTACTTAACACACCTTTATCCGTGTACTGTACTTATAGTTTCCAAGTTGAACGAAGCGAAACGACACAGAAATTGTCGAGATCTTGAAGTCAACCTTTGTCACGCTGATTGTCACGCATCGAACGTAGCCGAGCGGAGCTTCGCAAGTCGCGACGTCATAAAATCTGTATACTATCACCTACCAGGACCCTTTTGCCACCCACCACCCCTAGTATATCCTGTAGTTTCACAGAATGCTCCATGATTGGGCACAGTGTAGTATTACTACCTATGCCATGTACACACTAGTTCAGGCGGAGTTGGATTTTGACAACGTGACAATCTGTGACCCTCCGTGAGGTGCCGAATATACCTCTAGCCCGAAAAGGTGGAGCCCGAATAGTCTGGTGACCAGAAGTCTATGAGGTTGCCGCGTTGAGAGGCAAACCGTCGCGTCTATTGACGGTTTGTCCCTCCGCGTACCACAAACCTCATAGACGCGTCTGGTCACCAGACTAGAGTCCGAACCGCGGATCAAGCGCATACATAGAGTGAACCAGACAGGGGAGGTCTTGCAGCAGCCAAGTGCGCATCCTCGGCAGTACTGTTCACGATCGTCATTGTCCGATCAAGTGAGTTGGCAGACTCCAATTTTGGTCTTGTAGCAACCAGCTCCCGAAGAGTTGGCATGACAGAAGTACGCCCAGCTTTGCATCAAAGTGGGAATACACACCCGGCAAGCTGCAGTTTGGCCGCGGTTCATAAAAGTCGCTCTCCTTTGAGGTATGCCAAGTGATATTGTCCTTTAACTACATTCAATCCAATAATATCGAACAAATGGAGAGCTTGCTATATGCCAAGGGTATGATGCCAACGCCTGGGCTGTAGATGGTATGTACGAGAGGTATAGTTAGGCGTTGCTGATCGGAACGATGCCAGAGCCGTCATACGAGAATCCTATACGACAGGTCAGACTTTCGCCAAGATCAGTCGGGTGAAACCAAGTACCAGCGAACTGAGCCTGGACCGTTGAAGAGAGGTGAGAACCGTCAACATAGCTATCGATGGGTGCCTCCGTGGTAAAGACGGTATCAAAGTTTGACACATCCTGTACAAAAAAAAATGAACAACCTGAGACGGGAGTGGATCTATGATGGAGCATACCACAGGACTAGAGACACTTGGTTTGAAAGGAGGTTGAATCTTCTTCTGCAAAAGCTTCTTGAAATCAATGTGCTTCTCAAAGAAGGGATGCTTTTTGATTTCCTCGGCACCGTTAACGCCGAGACGCCGTGTGGGGTCGCGATCAAGAAGGCTTGTTAAAATACTCCGGGCCTTCGAACCAATTTCAGGTCCGAAGACCAAGGTGTCCGTGAGAATCTTTTGGTACATCTTGTCGGTAATCTCTGTGTCAATGAGTGCAATTCAGATCCAATCGCGAGTAGGCTGATATTACATTTGCGCACCATCATAAAAGGGGGGAAGCCCTGAAAGCATTTCATAAAGCAGGACTCCGAGGGTCCACCAATCAATCGCCTTGTCTGTGAAAAGAGATGTCACGACCAAGAGAATGGGATATATGTCAAAAATATCTCAACTGTATCCTTGACCGTTGAGGATCTCGGGTGCAAGGTACTCGGGTGTGCCACAAAAGGTGTTGGTTGTGTCAGAGTCTTTCATATTGAGCTTGCAGAGACCAAAATCACACAGGGCGATGTGACCAGTATAGTCCAAAAGAATGTTCTCTGGCTTTAAATCGCTGTGGGGAATCTCAGAATGATTTTTGAAGCGCAAGTATGACTGACGTACCGGTAAACGACATCCAATTCATGGAGATGTTCGAGGGCGAGAAGTAGCTCGGCGCTGTAGAACCGGGAGCGCTCTTCATTGAAACGTTGTTCGCGCTGCAAGTGATGAAATAGCTCTCCACCATTGACAAAACTGAGTAGAGGGGTGAGTTTGTGTTGTGAGATATTATGTTGGGCTCACGCGAGGACCAAATATAACTTCTGTTCGGATTGGAAGCTAAACTTGAGGGGGACGATGAAGGGATTGTTGACGCGGGCAAGGACGAGGCGTTCAGCGAGTGTATGTGTTATCTCTTTCCTGTCAACGATATGGGCTTTTCTGATAGTTTTCAAAGCATATATCCGCATAGTGTCACGCTTCCTGACTTGCATGACCTGGAGAGGTGGGTTAGTGTGCGATGAGGGGAATGAATGGAACAATATACTTTTCCAAAGCTTCCTTTTCCTATGACGGTGATAAGCTCGAAATCATCAATGGACAGGGAATGGCCCTAAAAGTGATTAGAGGCGGTGAGGGTCATATGAGGTAATGGGCCCTCACAGAGCTTGGCTGATATGCAACGCCAATTTGGATCTTGCCTGTACCGCCAGTGAGATCATACCATTGATCGTGGCCGACGGTGCCGACGTTATCAAAGTCCGGTGTGAATTTGATGCCACCCATAAAGAGATCATTTCCCATATCGTCCGCTAAACCGTCGTTGGCCACTTTTGGTTTCTCCGCGCGAAGGTAACATTGGATAGAAATCTCGGAGGTGCGGGAGACGTCACTGGGGGAGAGGTGAATGGAGAGAGAGAGAGAAGGAGGGGAATGCATACAATTGGGCCTGGTACATGTAAAGAGGCTTTTCGAGATCGCCGCCCAATGGGGTGATCAACACCTGGTTTACGTCAAACTCCATGACGAGATAGGGTAGCCACCAACACTGCGAACGCTGTATGCTGTCTTTGGCGCTGTGGCGCTTTGCGAGGCGTTTCTGCATGACGCTTGACGGGGAGACCGAGGCAGCGAGCTTTGCCTGCTGTGTGGAGAGTGCAGCCTGTACAGCAGGTGGCAGGGGGGTGCCGGGAGGGAGTGCGAGGCCCTCTGCCCAGAGGACGCGGATTGTCAAAAGGCCGGTGCGTGACGTTGGCTTTCCGTCGGGGTTGGCAGGTGTTGGTGTCGTCGAGCGCGGTGGATCATCTGTGCCGGCGGAGAGGGTGGCGGTGGAAGCCTTTTTGGTGATTTTTCCGAGTCCCTTGAGCATGGCGTGGAGGCTCGAGTGTCAACAGCGGCCGGGTTGCTGCGTCTTTGACTGACGGATGACGTAGCGGTTGCCGGAAAGATTGGCAGTGGCTAGCTGAGCGCTTGGGCGGGAGGGAGGAGTACTTGTATTACTTTGTTTACCAAGGTCAAATTAGGATGTAGTAAGTAGCTACTTTTAGTGGTGTCGATAAATAAATAATATTTTGTAATTAAAATGATTAGTGAATGAAAAATATTGCAGAAGTGTTGAACATTCGCACGATGAAAGCTACACAATTTCAACTTCGACGAAATCTGTGGATTGCCAATCATAGGTAGTTTTATATGTAAAGTTGTGAGAGATTAAGCTGGTTAGCTAATTATATCAGCGATCGAGCTAGATTGCCAACCCTGATGAAATTTCTTTGCATGGGACAGGGAAGGTACCTGCAGTTCAATCCAATACATACCATTATAATCACCATCGGCAGATTGTGTGCGATTATGGTGATTGCATTGATTATAATCTGTTTCAGTGATGCACCTCACCTCACTAGCACTTTTGCCTCACTTCGCGGCAACACTAGGATCAAGTCGGGAGCGGTACGTACAATGACTATCTAACATCTCAATGACCAACCGGAAATAGAGCCCCGTGCAAAGTGCTACATATTCAGCTGCATCCCGGCGAGTCAAGCTAGTCACCCGCCATGGAGGAAAAAACAGACGCGCTCCATGTAGTACAAGACACCTCACAGGACGCGCTCCCTCCCGTATCCTTCCTACAGCTCTTCCGGTCAGTCTCCCGCTCTCCTTCCTCCCTCCCCGAGTTCATCCCTTTGCAGCTATTCCACCCCTTTCGAGCGGTTCATCGATGTTATTGGTCTTGTTGCTGCAGCCGGCGCCGGCGCTGCCCAGGTACTTTTCTCAGTCACCTCTATTCTCCGACTTACCCTCTCGTCAGCCCCTCATGAGTCTTATCTTTGGCAATCTCACACAGACTTTCGTCTCCTTCAGCACCACGCAGAACAATTACTACCAGAACGTCAACAATGCTACCGCATACCAGGAGTTGGAGGCCGCCGCCGCAAAGTTCCGTCATGATGCGAGTTTGGACGCCCTATACCTCGTTTTCATCGGTACCTTCCTCTATTTCCTCTATTTCTTCTCTCACCCTCCTCCAGGCATCGTTATGTTGGTGTGCACGTACATTTACATGACCATCTGGGTATACACGGGTGAAATAAATGCCAGACGCATCCGTGAAAAGTACCTTGAGGCAATCCTGCGTCAAGAGATTGCTTACTTTGACTCTGTCGGCGCAGGCGAGGTCACAACACGCATACAAACGGACACCCGTATGCCCCTCCCTCCACAT
>JBBPOH010000559.1:0-12288 GCA_038091335.1 Phylloporus arenicola | reverse complement strand
CAGGCCGTCGCTCGTCCGCCAGCGTCGCTCTCGTGCGAGCGGGCACGCGCGCCCGATCGCGGGACTTTCGGTCGGCGTTTGCCGATTTACGAAATTTACAAGCACCGCTTGTAAATTTCCACGGTTATCTATACTTACACACCAGGGATTATGACATTTTCACACCATGAAAAGGTCAGGAAAGGTCAATCAAAATGTCTATTTTTCATGACAATTTCAAATTTTGTGTAGTTATTGCCATTTTCAATACACTATAAACAGCAAGAAAATGTCGTAATCCCCCGTGTGCTAGTCGGACTCAGGCTAAACTTTCACTTCAATCCGATTCGATTCGCCTCGCGGCAACACTAACGGCAGCAGAAGCAAACGGCGCTGGATCCGGAATTGTATAAAACAAGCTAGTATGTATACCAGTTGAGTTACTTGAAACATGATTCAAAAATCCGGACCGATTCACTGGAGCACACTTCAAGCTGTTCTGTCCCTGTCGACGCGTTATTCCCGATTGCACTTGGCAGGGTAACCACGTTGATTTATGTCCAAATCGTAGTGTTTGATTCTAGGTATTGCTTCTAAACAAGACGAATGAAGTCCAGGTAAACTGTATTGTCTTGTGAAATATTGCTCATGGGCGTACCAATACTACGTTCCAATCAATCAAGCTTCTTCGAACTACTGGCAAACCGCGCAGGGGCCGGACCATCTTTAGCTAACTCGCTAGTCATCTCCTCAAAATCTATATCATTGCGCTTAAAGATATCTGCAATGATCGCGTCAACATCCTCAGTCACCGGCAGCGGTGCATCATCCTTCGACACTGTTTTCGCCTGGATGGCTTCCATCATCTGGTGGAAAACGTGTATCTTGTCCATGGCGCGTAAACGGTCCTATTATATTCACCGTGAGTTAAAAATGGAATCATACACAACAACATACCCTCAATTTCTCCATCATGCTAATCTGGTTTTGTATATCGGCCTCCTTCCCCTGTTCAACTGCAGTCCAACCACCTTCCATCCTCATCCATACACAGATCTCCCACGTCGTTGCACCAACCACGCCTCTGTTGTCCAGTTCATAGGCAGCCACCATAGCTCTGTAATCATATGCCCATTCTTCCCATGGTAAGCCAAAGGTTGCGCGCTTCATCACCTCTGGATCGACAGCGCGGCGAAGAAGGTCCTTGACGAAAGCGTCCCTCTTCTCCGGTATCTCTGAGACAATGTTTGCTTTGGTAGACTCACTAGGTTTGCGGAAGATAATTTCGTGCTGAGGGAATCCATAGCGGAGCCGCAGAACCGCAACGCCAGTGAGAAAATCACGTATGATGGGAACGAGAACGGCAAAGACGAAGAGATCCAAGAGGACATCGCCAAGAAGGGCCATGCTGAGGGGTGGGGCGGGCGCACCCCACTCCGGTGCTAGTTTGCCGATGGCAAACCAAACTCCATAGCGGGAGATGCCACGATACACCCGTCTTGTCAGGAGGAAAGACCAGGCTAGGTTCATTGCCAGTAGCATCAGAAAATGCTGTCTAGGATTTGGGACACGTGAGTCACAGAAGCAAAATGAAATGAACGGTAGACATACTTCCGGGTAGATGAATTAGTAGAATCGATGTGGGTGACATATATCTCGACCTGTGGGTCACAATTGGCAAGGAATGAATGTACTGGGTGCTCCTCTGGCACTTTGTAGGCGGTAGGCATGTCGATGAAAGTGAGCAAATAATTCTCTTGCTTGTTCCTGGTTATATAAGCAATGAATGACGGAGACGCAACTGAGGTTGATCGAGGCAAGTCACTAGTATTTGCTTTGAACTTGGCAGTTAAACGCACGCAGGATGCTCTTGGTAAATGATAGAGACGAATAATGCATTCCCACGGGTACCCCATAAAACAGGCAATTTTCATATTCATCTCTTCAATTGATTCTTCCACAATCAAAACGCCTATGAAGAGAAACGACGGTGCAGAGCGTTGAGCTGCCCTTGACGGGTTCGCATTGACATCGCCCGTTCGGCACCACCTCCTTGTTACATTGTAAAGGGACGGGCTTGCATTCCTCTGAGGCGTACTTTCTACCCAACTTCACAAGAACTGTCTACATGTACGTTCCTGTCTGCTAGTGTGGATGTACATAATCACCAATGCAACGTGTGAGTGGGGCATTGGTATCCGTGTGGATTCTTGAAGAGGTAGAGTTGGTGATATTCTTCTCCCTCATACCATGGGCCCGCCTCCACAATATCCGTCACGATCCTCTCCCCCTTGGGCGTAAAATGCTTGACCTGGATTTCCTCTGTCACGCGCTTCGCGGTGCTGGCTTGCTCGGGACTATGAGTGAAAATGGCAGAGCGATATTCTGCGTGCATGAGACAGAATTCAGTTGCACCGTCAGGACGACGTACGGGTACCAGTGTCTACTCCCTGCCTGTTCAACGTCGTTGGGTCATGTGTGCGATAAAAGAATTCTGGAATACGTCAGCTTTTGGGAACAAAGAGAACCCATTGTGCACCAACCGACTAGCTCCCCATACGTGACGATGGAAGGATCGAACTCGATCCTAACTGCCTCTGCATGATTCGTCCTGCCATCACACACGGCCCTATAGCTTGGGTTTGAATCCTTGCCCCCGGTGTATCCAACCGCGGTCTTCAAGATCCCCTTGTTCTGAGAAGGTGGGTAGTGCTTCAGAAAGATGTGCTCCACGCCCCAGAAACAGCCCCCCGCAAAGGTTGCAATCTCAGGGTGCTGTGTAGCTATCACAGGGTCAGTTCCGTCCGCTCATGGAATGGCGTCATGGACAAAACCTGAAGTCATTGAAGAGCGATAGTAAGATGTTTCGATACCAGACGAGCCCGCGGTGGCGAGTGAGACAAGTGTAGTACGAACTTGGTTCAGGCGCTTCAACATGGATAACAGCTGGCGAATGTCACACGAAGTACAGCCTGGTGCTTGCTTATCCGCAGTGAGAACTGGAACGTCGAGATCGCTGTTTCTGACAAGCCTGTGATGTGACTCACAAGGTCACGGTGCAACGGAACGAAGTGGTTTGTCATGCAAGACGAAAACAGGGGTGAGAGATCAGATCACATCCTACCGATTTGAAGCTTAAGAATGTCAATGCCTCAGTCAACGTGAACATGCATGTCAGACAACAGATGACAACTTGCTTGCGAGGTAACACGAGATGTATGTCCCGGACGTTCACAATGCGAATCAAAGTCTTCGATCCAGGGTATGCTTGAGCGTATGTGCGAAGCTCTTCAGTCGGCGCCTGAATTGCACGATCCGTAAACTTGCGAAGAACAAGTCCGAAAACAGCATCAAATCGGTCCGCAAGTACTTCCCGCCAATGAGTCTCTCGTCCTTTTTTTCATCCTTTCTTAATGTTGTCCACGCCGACGCAGAGGAGAAGGAGGAAGTTATAGTGACTGCGCAAGTCGAAGAGGCCAAGCATGTGGAAGAGCAAGCGGAAGAGCCAGAAGATGTCAGTACAAACACAACTTGAATCCATTCACTTTTCATATTTTTTGTCATTAGCTGCAACCAGAAATCCGCGAAGAATGTCAAGGCTCGGCCAAATGCGCACCTCTGACACGACACTTTGAGCATTGTCAGGAGAAGGTCTCGGCAGGCAATGGATACAAAGGCGAGGACTGTGTGGAGGAACTGTGAGTAATTCAAATGCATTTTCTGCGTTGTTAGCTGACATTTACTGCGAAAGATGTACGTACTTGCTGTCTTCCGGAGAACTAGTCTGACGTAGCGTCAACTGAACTTGACCAATGAATTCCAGTCCAGTAAGTGTTTTGCAAACCGTGCACTTTTGAAACGTTAACCTTGCCGTTTGCAGTATGATGCACTGCGTTGATGTATGCCGTCTTCATGTCATTGCCCGTTCACAACTTCACATTTTGGCAGGGTTGCGCAGGACCAAAACTATTTAGCAAGTTGAGGTAGACGCTGTCACAGTAGGTAAGCACAAACTTGCGAGAGATTTCAGAGCCTTGACGCTTCGGCAGATTAGATTTTCACAAACACCGAAGGATGAAATGCATTCTCATTTCCTCTCTGCTCTGATATTCGGTCGGAAAACGCCTGCAGTAAGGTTGTAATTGCTGCAATGCAGAATAGAGTTCTTTCGCGATATTTTTCGGTTGCTCCTGGCGCAAGAAAACTCCGTTATATGCACTGAATTTGGACGACAAGCACACTCAGGAAGCCATCTAGATAAGTAGTACTGTACATAGACTGCAATAACTCGTCTACTGTGCTTGAAAGCCTTCGGAGACACGTGATAGCCACTTTGGATGCGTCGGAGTTGACGCGATCGAACTCTTTCCAAGCACTTCTTGTGCTTACTCCCAAGTGTCCGGAGCGGTTCGTACTTTTAGACGCAGTTGATGGTGGCTTGATATGTACCTCTCCAGGAGCAGAAAGACATTCGTGTCTGCTGTCATGGCGGATACAACGATGACTGGAACAGTTGGCAATGCCCAGGAAACGTCGGAAACTCCTCCAATTGCTATGCTTCTCCCCTTGTTCAACCTGGCTGTAGCCGTATCATCTCTCGTCATTCGTCTTGGAGGCCGCCTTCTTCTCGCCGTGGTGTATCCGTTGCGTGTAATCTGGTCCGTTGCGGACGCTCTGCTTTCCCCCATCACCATCGTGGTCCAAATCACCCTTGACATGATGCTGTTCACCCCGTTTTCGATCATCTCTATGGTTGCAGTTGCGTTATATCCAGTCTACATATTCTGCGCCGTTGCATGCATCTTTGGGACAATCATTGGGGTCTTTGGCCACTACATTTCCACTACTATCCTCAACGTCCTCGCCCGATCACCATACTTCATTCGGTCTCCGGGCACTCCACCTATGTTCCATCCGTCAGGCCCTCAAGTAGCGCTACGGAAGCGGAAGCGAAGATCTGTACGACTGCAGTAGATGTTTCACACAAAGAACTTGAAGTATTTACTTTATACTTGCGCCCGTGTGCGTCATTGAACAGTTCATCGTCTAGATTACTGTACTACAACTTCATTCCGTCTGGCAGCTTATGTATGTGTCATTTTGGGACTTTGGTGGCGCTGAAGAAACCATGGGGATGTAGCTTAGACCCCTAGTAATTCCCGGGTCGATTAGATAATTCATAGGCTCTCTCTCCCGTTAGATCTTGCGTTAGATCGCAAATCCTGTTTCAGCCTTGTTGCTATTAAGCTCAACCAAGTCGGATCGTGATACCATCAGTCATTTAATTGTTGATGACTCTGTCACGTCATTCCGAATCTCTCGAGGGGTCTAGAGCGGACAAAGGAGCCGAAGATCTACATGACAAGTTCGTCGGCGAGGTGGACCTTCCTGAATGTGCGTGCTCCACCTTTGACTACCCCCCTAATGCTTATGCGTTTGCTTGCCAGGCGAAGAACCTTTGTTGAAGCCGTCCAGGCGTCGTTTCGTACTATTTCCCATAGAACATCATGAAGTATGCGCTCCACCTTTCGTCACATTGCTTGATTGACTATCCATCTAGATGTGGACAATGTACAAGAAGGCAGAAGCGTGCTTTTGGACCGCTGAAGAGATAGACCTTTCAAATGATATACGTGACTGGAACAATTATCTAACCGATAACGAACGTCGTTTTATCTCTCACGTTCTTGCCTTCTTCGCGGCCTCGGACGGCATCGTGAACGAAAACCTGGTCGGACGTTTCTCGAGTGAAGTTCAAGTCGCGGAAGCACGCTCCTTTTACGGTTTCCAAGCCATGATGGAGAACATTCACTCCGAGACATACTCCCTCCTCATTGACACGTACATCAAGGATCCGGCTGAGCGCGAGTATCTTTTCGACGCTGTGGAGACCATCCCATGTATCAAACGAAAGGCCGACTGGGCTCTCAGGTGGATCTCCGACAAGGAGTCCTCATTTTCCGAGCGCCTCGTTGCCTTCGCCGCCGTCGAGGGTATCTTTTTCTCCGGATCGTTTGCATCCATCTTCTGGTTGAAGAAACGCGGCCTCCTGCCGGGCCTCACCTTTTCCAATGAGCTCATAAGCCGCGATGAAGGAATGCATACCGACTTTGCATGTTTGCTATTTGGCTATCTTAGGCGGCGGCCGCATCCCGATGTAATTGAACGCATCATAAGGGAGGCCGTCGAGATCGAACAAGAATTCATTTCCGGTATGTTTTCCATATGGTGGTTCGGGTCGCGTGTGCTCACATTCTTCTGAGATGCATTACCGGTTGCTTTGATCGGAATGAACGCTCAGCTCATGTGCCAATACATCGAGTTTGTTGCTGATCATCTGTTGGAATCGCTTGGAAACACCACGGTGTACAATTCCAGAAACCCCTTCGATTTTATGGACATGATCTCACTGCAAGGAAAGACAAACTTTTTTGAGAAACGCATGTCGGATTACTCCAAAGCAAACGTTAGTTATATTAACCCTCTGGCTGGAGGGGCTTCTCGAAGAATATTGTGAGTGTTTCGATGCAGTCTTCCTTCTTCGATTGACAGATACAACACACTAGTTCACTAGACGAGGATTTCTGATCCTGCTTTCAGTATGCATCAACCTGAGAGGATTCACATACATACCTTGAATTTGATATTCATATGCCACCACTACTTGGAACACATGGAGAGTACCAAAAGTTTGCTTGTTCTACGGTGGCACAATCCCTCCTCCATAATATTTGCTTAGGATCTGTGTCTTCAAGGGTCAAAGCCCCTGATTGTGCCAGATCAAGTGAACAATATAATAGAAATGGGAACCGGCAAGCCAAGGGGAGACATCCGAAAGAAATGACGGTGGGGCAATAGTGTGAAATCAAGCATGCATTTACCTTGTAAACTGACCTTGAAAATAGCTTTCTGGCAATCGAAGCTTTCACATTATGTACTGGATAGTGTCAATAAAATCTCGGGTTGTATCTAGGGCCCTACCTCCACGGCGAGGACCTTGCGGTTGACATGACTGACGAAACTCTCAAATACGCCACGGTCACTTCCACAGATCCATTGATACACCAAATGGGGACCCTGAACTTGTTGCTTCTCGCCAATCGGACAGGGCCCATTTACACAAGAAATCCGGCATTGCATGATGATCTGTTGTTGGGAAATCCTCTGTAACGGATGTGACGTTTTCTTCCTCCGCTCGGACCGAGACCAAGTAACTTCCGTCCCAGTAGCGAGAAGAGAAGGAAACTCAATCGCGTCGGGGTCACCAAGTTCTGAGACTACATCAACTCCTTCAATCGCCCCGAGTACTTGGAGTAGAATGGTGCACAAAGGTTCCGATGACTGGGCATTCGGTACTTGTTGATATAGTGTCGTACGAAGAGGCATTATGCTTTGCAATGTCGGGTTAGTGATGCGCGCCAGGGACTGCGGTGCAGCATGCATTAAAGATGATCCAGAAATCCGGGGTATATACGTACGTCTGGAAGACGATGGGGTTCAAAACTCCAGGCGATTGCCCACCGCCGAGTTTGGCCTTGGATAAATTCTGTAATAGCATAGTTATCGACCTTGATTGTTTGCCAGGTTAGTTATGCACGACAGATGGGGATACAAAGCTTACTTGGTATTCGCGTAACAGGCCAACTATTAGGGGAAGAGATGACATTTTGCCGAGCATCGATGAATACCATCTTGGTTGAACATTAATCCGAAGATTATATTAGATACCCCAGAAAAAGAAAATTGGCCTACCTGCACTGCCTTCCGTAGCGTAAACTCTCTGAAACCATACGAGCAACAAATGATGTTTCGCCTCCAGGAGTCACCATCTCGCTTTCAGCCCCCGTGCACACCTTCGAAGAAAAGTGACAACGAGTTATTAAGACCTTGCACCAAGACTCAC
Organism: Phylloporus arenicola; assembly: GCA_038091335.1. Classification (NCBI taxonomy): domain Eukaryota; kingdom Fungi; phylum Basidiomycota; class Agaricomycetes; order Boletales; family Boletaceae; genus Phylloporus; species Phylloporus arenicola. The sequence goes on along the minus strand of JBBPOH010000559.1, from coordinate 4,406 downwards.
TGCGTTCGGTGGGCAGTCCTTTGCTTCTGACGACTTGGCGACTTCTTCCATACTAGCATAAAAGGGTGGATTGCACATTGTGAAGTGGAATCTGTTATTTGGTCAGTCCCAGAAACAGCCAGGACTTCCACGACATAAAATAATTACGGTGTTCCAATGGCCCCATCTAATTGCGCCAGTATTGACTCGCTGGAAGACACATCTATGATAGAAATCCTATCAGAGAGCCCGTTGCACTCGACATTTTCCCGAGCGGAAACAAGGGAATCCTTGTCAATATCTTTCCAAATAGACATTCTCAATTTATGGTCGAGAAGGTCGACGAAGTCTTACCAGTAGCAATAAAACACCATTTTCGTTCCAAGCGACATGCCAACAGAGGATATATAGTCGATGCTCCTGTTCCGCTGCTTAGAAATGAGATGGTCAAAACTTTTCTTTTTTTGTTCAAGCGCACATATCGATTCCTCGCACAATCTCGCCACCGAAACCCAGCGTCTTCATGATATCTTGGATCCAAAGGACATAGTTCAATCTTGGAAACATTGGCGGTCACTCAATTGAAAACGCATAAAGGACGTACCGATTCGGCACCTGCGAAAAAGTATAAAATTGATTGTGTTTATGAGCATTTGAAAATGACAACTTACAGGTGGACATAGTCGATTATCGGGAACATTGAGGCTAATGTTAAAGTCTAAGTAGAGCAACGCTTCTGTCAACCGTCTTTCACTCGCTCAGCACCGAATACAACTCAAGGGATGAAATTATCCTCACCTTTGCGCAGGGACACTCTTAAAGTCGATGGTAGGTCCTGTATGTGTCAAAAACACACTGCAGTCATAGTCAGGAAGTTGTTGCGGATCAAAACGCGATAGCATACTGTGGTCGAAGAGGAGGATAGCGCCTTGCGAGTCCTAGGAAGTCTGGTTGGGTGGAATATGCATTGCGAGTGTGCATCACAAGGCTGGTTCAACCACATGACGAAGGGTTCAAGGTGATATACAGTGCATTACATAATACGGATCACTACAGCAGGAGAGAACAAATCTATCGCGATAGTATTTGGAGGGTACCTTCGGCGCTTATATACGTTTGCCAGCCGCGACCTTCTTCTTTGCTTCTATCTCTGCTGCTTTGGCTGCAAGATTCCGCTCTCCATCAGCATGAGGAGACGAGGTAAGAGAGTAATCATGCAAACCTTCTGCCTCTGCCTTGCGCTTGGCCTGCGCAGCTTCACGTTCCTCTCTAATTTTCTTCAAACGAGCGAGATCCGACTTTGCTTCGTCTGTCTTGCCAGCAAGGTGAAGCTAGATGACTGATAAGAGGGTGATGCTGACCGGTAAACGCAGACACTTACTTTCCAATAACGTTCCTTGGTCTCCTGCTTTTCCTTGACCTCCCTGCGTCATCACGGTCAATGGGACTGAATCGCACACAACAACCACACTATAACTTAAATCACAGCATCGGCCAACGTACCTTTCCTTCCGCGTCAGTTCTCTTGACCCCAAATCCGAGATGTTGAGTTTCTTCTCTACGTGGTTTGGATTGATAAGATCTCCGTCCTCATCATTTTCGTCGATCGCTTGTTTCTCGGCTGCTTGTTTCTTCTTGAGCTCACGTCGTTCGATACGCGTAAGTTCTGGCTTTGAAGTGCCTAGTGCCGCTTCTTCCTCATCCTCATCCTCGTCCTCGTCTTCTTCCTCCACAACATTATCTTCCTCGTCCTCGTCCTCGTCCTCGTCCTCGCCCTTCCGGGCGTTCTTGGACCTAGTGAACAATGACAAAAAGCCAGAAATATCGTAGAAGCACACATACGACTTCGATTCAGCTATTCCGTTGCTGTCAAGTTCCATATCCCGACTTATCGGCCCCCAAGTGTTGAGTGCCACTCGATCTCATTATATTGAAGTGGCTCACCTAAAGTTCCTACCGCCACCGCGTTTGGTTTTGAACTTTCCTGCCAACGAACCAAGTATTGGATAAAGAGAGTATCAATAAAAATTTGAATGTACTTGCCTGCTCCTCTGACCATGTTGTCTCAAGGGAATGGGGTTGGAGTACAAAAGAAACGCGCGGCGGCAGATAACAAAGACATTCCAGTCATCTCCAAATTAGGAAACCACGACTCATCGCTTACATCAGCGACAGTTGTCCAGTCCCCCCGAGTAACCCGCAAGAAAGTACATTGAACCAGATGACGACGATACCCTCCCGCCTCGCGCAGGTCTCGCGCATGTCCAACGGCCCAGAAGAGGCTCGCAGGCGTGTTATTGATCTGTACAGAGCCTGGGTCCGCGCTGTGAGTCGTCTCCGGAACCTCCTGCAAGCCTCTGGTTCACACCGGAATGTACCTAGGCACCCGAAGTTGTCTCCTTGTATGCAATTCCAGTCACACCTGCCTACGTCCGACACTGTATCCGCCAAAAATTCGAAGCAAACCGACATGTAACTGATCCACGTGCGATCGAAGTCCTCATCCACAAGGGCCGTCAGGATCTCCAAGAGACCCTCAATTGTTGGAAACAGACGGACCATGTCATGGGTATCCTCCTCAAGGCAGACGAGAGACCGCAGCGCACGTTTTTGCAGAAGTTCATTGAAGGTGCGTACTGACATAGTTATGAGTCAAAAGTAAGCTGACACATAATGATAGGCAGAGACGAGGATGCTGTGCGGCCAGCTGCTTCTGGTGTGCTATAGGCAGATCGTTTTGTGCCGTGTGGACTTTGAGAAATTTAATATCCAAGGCGTCTTCACGGAGGCTGCTACAATCCGAGGGTTTAGCGGGTGCGGGCTGTCATCGGCCGTGTATTGACCATTGCAAGGCCTCGATTATTCTCCCAATCGGGTCTCTAGGATCTAATCTCCTGCAGGTACGCATACCTTTCCAAGAGAGATTATCCGCCAATCAAATGCAATCCCGTTCTCGAGTCTACGACCACTTGAGTTCACATGTCTTTCAAATCTGCTTTACTGAGGTTTCATCCCTTCCACGGATTGTCAAGTGTTGGAGCCAATGGGCTACTTCAATTTTCAATCTAGTATCATGAGCAAAAGAGACCCGTGATTGATCATGGGTAAGGGAAGTCCATCTTGTCGGCGCAAAGCCTGACCATCATTGAATTTGATTTTCTGTTCGCCTCGTCCGCCTTAATCTACACGGCTTTTTCCAACGCCAGCCATACCCCACACTGACGGCTGCACCAGCAAGGTCAGTCTCCTTTTTTCAAATGCTGAGCAAGCTCTGGCTACTTAGCACTGCTGAAGGCATCTCTGCGATGTCACAAAAGACCCTCACCAAATTTACTTTTCTCGTACCTTTTGCGTCTCAGGATATGCAGGAAACTAGCGAATTAGCCAACGATGCACCGGCCCCTCCGTGGTTTGTCGCTGGCCCGGAGAAAATTGATTGGAACGCCTGTGCACTGGCAATCTGTGAACAACACAATCAGACTTTGGCCGGCCTTGTTCAGAAGCAATCATACTTGGAAACTAAATACTACGATTTCCACACGAATTTATGTGAGGCTGCTACCTCACCACGTGCAATCGGGGATAATGCGTCACCCTGCGGCCGAACGGCATAGCTTGAGGAATGCTCCAATGGATCCGTTTGGACTCCTTGGATTATATATCAAGCAACTGTCGGTATACTTGTTTCATGTAATCCCGATCTCGGAGCACAGATTTCTTCCGCTGCTGCTGCTTATCAGTTTTAAAGGGTGTATCATTTCACAGGTTTGAATGCGCTCATGCCTCGCGTTCCGTTCAATTGTGTCGTCGGATATCAAGGGAGAGAAGTGATCTCAGCTGGAGGATCGCTGTGTTCACACACCGTCGACTAAGGTGGTAGACACTGGTGCGCATGTGCATTGCTGCTATGAATCATTCGCTGGTTGTCGGCGAGGGAAAATACGCGACGGGATGCTGAATCAATTGAGGAAGAGCTCTTTCTTGAAAAAAGGTTGTAAGATGGTGCGCAGGTCAAGGTCGACAAGGTAGGGTAGTGATTACTTGACTTTATTGACAATAACCCTGTAGGTTCATGCTTTGAACATGTGAATCATTGAACATTGTAGGCTGATGATCACATCAGGTATATATAATGGGCCTACCTAAAATGGCACATACCTAGCACACAGGATGCGCCGATACTAGGGAGACGATCGGTGTGTGGTTAGAGTCATTCTGGTAAGGGTTGCGTATCGGCGCGATCCATACCACAAATTAGTCACGAGACTAAAGTAATACGATCACGTGACATGGATGTTAATACGACTTTGGATGTTCGGGGACGACGCGACGATGCTTCCACCTGCCGTCGTCGAACAACAGGCCAAACTCGGCGTATCTGCAGAGGAAAGCAAATTTGAGCGTATAAAGCGACAACAAGCCCGGTT